>JAODAL010008243.1:0-119252 GCA_025379985.1 Phyllomedusa bahiana | reverse complement strand
TACACGGACGATATATTAGCATTTCCCTATAATTGAAAGGGGAAAAATTGCAGTGTTCATATCAGTGGACTGTGAGCCTTTGAGTACTTTATATGGGACTCTACAGGAATAGCGATAACTGTTTTTTGGATTTTGAATTGATATATCTTTTAAACACTGTACAGAAATATATATATGTCAATTTTTTCTGGTGGTGATAGGGACACAAAGTGATTTAATAGGGTGAGCCTACAAAGACTAGGCCGTCCTTATCGGGGGAATTACTTGGTCTATTTGAGGATAAGTGTAGGGAAAATAGATAGGGACAGTGTGTATATGTATATATATAAAAATATATTGATTGAGATAGACTTGAGATACGTAATCATATTTTTTATGGGTATATATTAAAAGTTATATTTTAGAGTTTGGATTTGTTTAGGATTTTTTCAGTGACTGGTGTATTTGATAGGTGCAAAACCCACCTTTTATTATCCGTACACGATTTAATTAGTTTTTTTTTCCCTTTTGTGCAGCCCAGTTTTGTTCAAAGACCCACTTTGTACTTACAATAGGATACAGAAGTTTTCTAGTCACCTCAGGTGTATTTCATAGGTGCAAAAACCACCTTTTATTATCCGTACACAATTTAAATAGGTTTTTTTCACTTTGGCGCAGGCCAATTTTTCTTGAAAGACCCATTTGTACTTATTTCCCTTCAGAAATTTGCTAGTAATTGCTGTTTTATTTCATAGGTGCAAAAACCACCTATTATTATCAGTACACAATTTATTTACGTGTTTTTCACTTTGGCGCAGCCCAGTTTTGTTCAAAAAATGTAGAACGAGACAGCACTTCAAAAAAGAAAACGGTTTATTTCACCCAAAGAAACAGCGACATTTCGGTCCTGAACAGAGTCTTTCTCAAGCTGACCAAACAGTGACAAAGTGAACATATATATAGGATATAGTGAAAACATCATTCAATTAAATAATCAATACATAAAAGTGACAAATATTACAAAATTTGTACAATCAAAAGGGAATATCACAGAATCAAAAATGTGAAAAAGGTGCTTTCAGTGATACAGTGTCATCAAAAGAAGTTCAAAGTCATATACATTACATTCATTAGTGTAAATCTATTAAATATTATCATGTGAACATGATGACAGCTTGATTAAAAGAAGTAAACTTACTAGCTGGAAAAGGATCGTGCAGCACACTGTTCCGGCGTTCTCGCCAATGGACTGGGCATGCGCGAACAGCAAGAACTCGTGCACGAGTACTGTCTCCTAGTGCCGGCGTCTCGAACAGTGTATCGTGCATGCTCGAAGATTGACAACCAGCGCATGCGTTGTACACAGAGAAGTTTACCCAAGGTGATTACACAGCCTAATACAATGGGTGACAGGCTGTATAACTTACATAAGCACTAATCGCTCATAGCAAAGCTTCATATGGAGTACTAATAGTATAGAGTTAAGCCAACTCAACATAGGTCTATTACGGGGAACACACCTTTAGATTAATTAGGAAACTCCAGGCTTTGGTAGATGCGGCATTTGAGAATAATATCATAGATAAAGATCTTAAAGAATTTCTAGTTGAAAAATTCCCTATTACTCCACTGATTTATTGTTTACCTAAGATACGCAAGTCATTACATAATCCCCCGGGTTGTCCCATTGTTTCAGGTCAAGGCTCCATTTTTTGTCCTGTGGCTATGTTTTTGGATAGGTTATTGAGAATACCTGCTATTTCATCTAGATCCTATATACAAGATGCTACAGACTATGAAATAGAGGTTTTGGAGACAGATTTATTGGTTTCATTTGATGTGACTAATTTATATACTTCTATTAATCATTTGCGAGAGATAGCAGTTGTTGCAAGATTTCTTGAGACCATGGAATTATCTACTAATTTGCGAGAATTTATTCTTGAGTTACTGAGATTTATTCTCACTGAAAATCATTTTTGTTTTCAGAATAAGTTCTATGTACAACTGAGAGGGACGGCGATGGGCTCCAATGTGGCGCCAACATATGCAAATATGTTTATGGCCCACTTGGAGGAGGAGTTAGTTTATGTATCTCAACATTTCAGATATGTTGTCTGTTGGTTGAGATACATAGACGATATTTTTGTCATCTGGAGGGGTTCTTCTAATGATCTGGAGGACTTTCTTCGATTTTTGAACAATATGGACGTAGACATTAAGTTTACCATGACATCATCAGATATTAGTGTACAATTTTTGGATACTTTAGTCCTAAACAAAAACAATAAGCTTATTACTGACCTTTTTGTGAAGCAGACGGATAGAAACAACTTATTATTTTATAATAGTTTCCATCCCAAACCAAGGATTAACTCCTTACCTTACAGTCAACTCCTTAGAGTTAAACGTATTGTTGATAAACCATCAGTACTTGCTGAGAGACTTGATGAAATGGTTGATCCATTTTGTCATAGAGGTTATCGAGAAAAGACTGTTAGAGCCCAACGTGTAAAAGTGGAAGGTTTAAAAAGAACATCTTTATTACAGGTCCTCTAATGCACGTATTACTTTTGTGTCCACTTTTTCGGCTGTGTCAAATAAGATCAGGGATGTCATTAGAAGGGAATGGCATCTCTTTAAAGATAATTTTCCCAACATTCCTGAATTTAGGTTACCTCCTATGATGGCATATAGAAGGAACAGGAATTTAAAAGATAAATTAAATTTAAAGTCTTGTTTCTGCGGATGTGAAATGAGTTGATAGGCAGTTATTTTTATGTCTACAAAAAACTGGTTGTTTCCCTTGTCTTGGGTGTCATTGCTGTGGACAGCTAATTAAGGAAAGTGTATTTGAACATCCAATAACGAAAAAACTCTTTAAAATTAATTTTTTTCTCACCTGCAGGAGTAACTATGTTATCTATGTATTAATGTGCCCTTGTGGCCTTTAATATGTGGGTGAAACGGCACAGGAATACAGGATGCGCATAAGCAAACACAAATCACCTATTCGTACTGGAAAACTTGACTTAGCGGTACCCAAGTATTTTTATGCCTTCAAACATAAGGTTGAGGATTTGAGATTCATGATTATTGACCACATTCCGGTTAATAAACGAGGTGGTGATTAGAGATGGGCGAATTGATTCTAACGAAGTGGAATTCGTTTAGAATTTCAGGAAAACTTCGGTTCTGAACGAAGTCGAAGTTTGGGGTATTTCGGGTGAACGAAGTGTGGGTTTTTATTGATAAAATGGCTGCGAAACACATGGCGTTACATGGGGCAAAGAACTCTGGGAGGAAGAAGGGCATAGCCTGCATGACATGTGCAGAGATGAAAACCAATCAGAGACCGGCGGGATTCTGTGACGTCACCGCACTATATAAGTCCGGGGGCGGAGTGGGAGTCATACCGCTCTCACGTACTGTCAGGGAAGGTGCTGTCGGCTGATTGTGATAGCTCTTACTGAAGAATGATTTTTATTAGCGATTTTTGTGGGGGTTCGTTTGTCCAGAGACTGCTTCTTTTAACGTTCTATTTTAATTTTTTGGGGTATTGGATTAAAACCCAGTGTGCGTCCACTGCAGCTGCTATACATTTAAACCTATCTGTCACAGACTTTAAAACCCAGGGGGTTTCTAACCCGTTCCTTTTGGGTTTTATTTAAAGAAACGCGTTTTTCCCTTTACAAAAAAACCCTTCTTTTTGGCTGTTTCAATTCTTTGGGAAAAATTTAATCCAGGGGTTAAAATTAAGGTTGTTTTTCTGCTTTGTGGTGGACCCCAAGAAAACCGTCATTTTCCCCGCCAAAATATAACATTTTTCCTGTCCCCTAAATCACAAGAAAGGGGTTAATTACAATTTTATTCTTGTGTTTGGGGCGAAAAAAAAACCCCGCATTGTCACGTTTAAAGTAGTAGTTTGTGGTGGCTCAATTTTTTGGCGCAATTTACACCGGGGGTTTAAATTTAAGCTTTGTTATTCAGCTGTGGTGACCCAAGAAATCTCTTTTTCCCCGCAAAAAATTTACATTTTTCTGTACCCTTTAATTCACAAGCAAAGGTTAATTAAAATTTTTATCTCTTGTTGTGTGGCGTAAAAAAAATCGCTTGTAACACGCTCAAAGCTAGTATTTTTGGGGGGTCAATTTTTGGGCCAATTTACATCCGGGGTTAATTAAGCTTTTGTTTTCAGCGGGGTGATCAAAGAAAACCCCCTTTTTTCCCGCCAAAATATATACTTTTTTCCCTGTAGCCTAATTCCAAGAAAAAGGTTAATTACAATTTTATTCTTTTTTTGGGTGGCGAAAAAAACACCGCATTGTAACCGTACAAAGCTGTAGTTGTGGTGGCTCAATTTCTTTGGCGCAATTACATCAGGGGTTAATTAAGCGTTTTATTCGTGTGGTGACCCCAAGAAACCCCCTTTTTCACCCCCAAAAAATATAAAATTTTTTCCGTAGTAATTCACAAGCAAGGTTAATTACAATTTATCTTTTGTTGTGTGGCGAAAAAAAACACTGCATTGTAACACGCTAAAAAAGCTAGTAGTTTGTGGCTGCTAAATTTTTTTGACAATTTACATCCAGGGTTAATTAAGCTTTGTTTTGCTTTTTATCAGTAAAAAAAAATTTTGTTTTTCACCGCCCGAGAAATTCTGTAGCATAATTCTATCCGATGGTTAATTAAGCTGTTTGTGCTTTTATTTCAGTAAAATACACAGAGTTTTTAAACGGCACAACAAATCAATTTTTTCCTCCCCCATTTGTGGACGAAATTTTATATAAAGGGTTAAACCAATTTGTTACTGGGTTCATTTGGCGTCAAAACGGGTGTGTATTTATAATATACGATATTTCATCAACAGTGTTGTAATTTTTGAACAAAAGTATTCAGACAGGAGGTGGGGAGGTCTTCACCTGCGAGTGGCAGAGGCACAAACATTCAGGCCCGGTCGCAGACAGCAAAAGGGGGGGTCGCAGTGGGGTCATCGGTGGGCCACAACTGCCGCTGTCATCTAGCGGCCGTGTGTTGTTCAGCAACCATGGTTCTTGATTGGTTGACAGGGCATCCCCTTCCTCCCAGATTTACATCTGACAACCCCCCGCAAAAGTCGGTGGAAGTCGACACAACCATTAGTTGGGATGGCCGGGGCGAGTCAGCGGCCCTCACCTGTCCCCACCTCTCGTTCCCCCTCGGGGTTCCTCAGCCAGAGATTACATGTGGTCTGGGCTCAGGCCCCTATTGGGGGGTGAACAATTTGAGGAGGGCAGTCAAGGGGAAATACTTGCAGCGAAAAAAATGGGGCCAAAATCCCCTGCTTCTTGCAGTAGGCGGCAAAATATAGTGTTGAGAGTGGCATGGGAGGTCATGTTGTGGGGGTCAGCCTCTGATACCAAGACCGGTGATGAGGACAGCGTGACGATGAAAACAAATAGTGATGATGTAGCCGACCGACTTTGGGGCGGGTGGGAGGGAAGGGCTTCTCATCGTCAGGAGAAGAGGGCGTCAGTTTCGCGTTCAGGCAGCGGGGAGCCAGCAAATGGGTCTGTGGGGCCCTGAGTCAGCAGGATAGCAGCATGTTTAGGTCGGGGCCCGCGGCCTGGGGTAAAAAAACCCCCTTCGCAGGGCCCGGAAAGTAGCGGGACGGGGCTCAGGAGAAAAGGGGGCGGGCCCAAAATAGTCACTCATGCGGACCGTTTGGCGGTAAACCGATACTCCCGGGTGTGGCAGTTCTTTGCTAAGGGGAAACCGGAGGAGCCGAATTGGGTTTTTGTAGAATCTGTAAGCAGAAAGTTTTAAGGTGGCAGGGAGCTAAAGTTGGCACCACGGCGCTGCGTCAAAACCCGAAAAAACTCCCGGTGGCTGGGAGAAAGTGGCTCAGATGTGGGGGGGGTCCATTTTGTGCCCAGCGCAGCGCCCGTGGCACGCTGCCATTCAGCCGTCAAGGCTCCCCCCTCGGCAGAAAGGGGGCTGTTTCTCTTTTGACATATCTCCCGGTCCCAATGCTCCTGCTCCTCGTACTCATGGGCCCCGCAGTCGTTTTGCGAGGGATTGCAAAGAGACAACAGTATGCGTCCAACATCCAAGGGAGAAGCGACCGTTCCTGTCCAAGTTGTTGGTGCTGCAGTCCCCCCCTTCCAATGGGGGATCTGCACCTTCAGAGAAAAATAAAGGTGGTTTCCGAGCCGGATGGAGAGTTCCCAAACCGTACTTTCTTTTCCAAAAAGGCAGTACCGCCTTCATAAAAATGTGAAAAAAGGGGGCCCCTCCTTGGCTTATCGGTTTTTGGGGCCAAGGTCCGGGAAAACGCGGAGTCTGGAGCTGTAATTTTGGTCAGGGTAGTACATGTCCTTTTGGCCCCGGGGGAATGTGATTCGGGGCCCAGGCACACCAAAAAATTGGACGGAGACGCCGCTTTCTCCTCCGGGTTGTAACTAAAGTTCCTGCCCCAATGTCCCACCTCCTCCTCCCTCCTTTTACCGCCCACCCCCACCCTCACCCTCCACAAGTATGCTCCATCATCCACATGTGTAGGGCACAGCGGTGTCACCCCATTTTACCCTGGTTTTCCCTCGGGGGAACTAAGTCACTAGGGGGGGCCCTGCCCCGCGTCTTTGCAGCAAGAAATCGTTGTGTGGTTTTTCCCCGCGGCACTGCAAATCGGAAACCATGGTGAAGGGAACAATGGGGGGAAAACAGGGGTTAACCGCGCTGCCCCGAGGGATGGTCCAGGGCCCCCTGCATGGCGAAACGTGTTAAATTTGGGTTTTGGGGAAAAAGGTTCCCGGGAAGTCTTAAAAACCGTTCTTCAGAAGTTCCCTGAAAAAGGGGAAGGGAAACTTTTGCTTTGAAATTAATCCTTTATAAAAAGGGCCAGAAACCCCCTCCTCGAGTTCCCAAGCGGGCGGGAAAGGGGGCCTCCCCAACACACTCTAAACATGGGGTTTTGTTTCCCCCCCGTTGGAATTCCAGCCTCCCACATTTTGGGGCCCAAACTGTAAAAAAAAAGGGAAACCCCCTTTAAAAGGGTTTTTTTTGATGATCCAGGCGGACAGGAGAAATCCCCTTGTGTAACTTTTGATGTAGGCTAGCCCCCGGGCCCCTTTTGGCCTTTAAACCCCTCCCTTTTTTGTTAAAGGCCCAAATCGAGGGGGGGAAACGTTTTTTGTCAAGGCAGGGACTACGGATGGAATAACGTCATTCCACCTCCCGGGCAGTCCTGGAACAGAGCTGAAAAATCTTTTGGGCAGGGGACTGGAGACGTGGCGTTTTAAATTCGGGCCCACATGAGCCCGGGGGGGTGAAATGGAGGAGGAGGGGGGGGACTTTGGGAGCAGAAGCTTTGTCTGGTGAAATGAGTGGATTTTCTCCCCCAAGGTGAAAGGAGGAGGAGCGGGAGAGCTGGAGGAGGTAGATGGAGAGAGGAAGACGAGGCAGAGACCCGCAAGCCCCGTGGCGTTTTCGGGAGTGGAGGCGGGAGCCCTCGGAGTATTTGTGCAGATGGCCCCGCAGCATGTGATTTGCTGGCTAGTGACGGCCAAATAGTCAGCATCCGCAGAGGGATGACTTGCTCTCCACCCTATTGGACCCACGCTCCCGGTCCAAAATGGGACCGTTTTCCCAGCTTTTGAGGGGAGGAAAAACTCAAATACTTAGGGAAATCCTCCGTAGTCAGTTGGGCCCCTGCCCTGTGCGGCATGTTCCTCCTCTGCAGGTCTGACCCGGGGGGTTCTTCGGCTACGTTTCTACTGCCGCGGTGCCGGGGGAAGGTGGGGGGGGGGGAGCCGTACCAGTCCATCGCAGCAACCTAAGTTGGGTCACTGATGAGCGTTCCTTCACCGCCTAGTGAGGAGGGGATCGCCCCGCGCGCAGCAGGGGCCTGGAGCGACCCCAACCAACAGGGGGTGGCCTACTTGGAAAGCACTCTGCCACCCCAGTTAGAAGATCCGCTGGACTACTGGGCAGCCAAATGGATGTGTGGCCGCAACTTGCCGAGTTTGCAGTGGAGAAGCTGTCCTGCCGGCCAGTAGTGTGGCATCAGAGCGGGTGTTCAGTGCGGCGGGGGGCCATCTTTAAACCCAAGGAGAACCCGCTTGTCCACGGGAAAATGTGGAACGGGGACCTTTGTCAAGATGAATCAGGCGTGGATCGGCCAGGATTTCCACACACCAATGCCTTAGGCTCAGACTACATCAGCCATGACCCCTCACCCAAACTGTGAGAAATGAGTCTGGGTTCAAAGTACCTGCCTCAGCCACTATTCTGATGCCACCACCCGCCTGATGTCACACATCTGCTGACAGTTTCTCCATCTGCCACCAACCATCTTTACCATGGACTGGTATTGCCACCCACCTCCACACTCTGTCATTTTTCCCCACTGTCTGACCTCATGCTGCTGCTGTGGCTGCTGCTGTGACCTTCACACTGTGTCATTGTGCCACTCTCTGACCTCATGCTGCTGCTGTGGCTGCTGCCGTGCCCTTACACACTGTCATTGTGCCAACTGTTTGCCCTCATGCTGCTGCTGTGGCTTGCTGCCGTGACCTCCACACTGTGTCATTTTTCCCACTCTGTGGCCTATTTCAGTTTTTTTCCACCTCCAGAATGTCATTGTGCCACTGTCTGACCTCATGCTGCTGCTGTGGTTTGCTGCCGTGACCTCCACACTGTGTCATTGCCCCACTCTGTGCCTATTCCTGTTTTTTGCCACCTCCAAAATTTATCATTGTGCCAACTCTGACCTCATGCTGCTGTGGCTGCCGCCGTCACCTCCACACTCTGTCACTGATGTTGCAACCTGGCCCACAGCTTGTTTTTTTCCAGATGTCGCTGCCATGACTTTATCAGGCTACATTCCCCCTTCAGTTTTTTGGTCAGTTTTGCCCTCTTAAGTGCCCAGGGAAATTTATAGTGAAGCGATTCTAAGAGCGGCGGCAGTCATGTGCGTGTCATACTAAAACACAACATTGTATGAAAACCAAACCAAGCTCCCTCTGCATATTTAAGCATGGCACAACGTTCTACAGCATCCTGCAGGCTCCGTGCAGCCTGGAAATAGCTGTTTTTTAACATGATTCATCCCGAAGTAATTCGGAACGAAGTTAATTTTTGCCGAGAAATTCGGCGAAGTGAACGAAACGAAGTTCGGAAAATTCGCCCATCTCTAGTGGTGATCGTAAATTATCTTTGAAATACAGAGAACTGAAATGGATACACAAGTTGAATACTTTGCAACCTATGGTTTTAAATATTGAATTTAAAGTATTTCCTCAGATGTGCCGTAATAAATAATTCTTAGTATGTTCTTTATTAAGTATTGCACTTTGTTGATTCTTACCTGATATCTATTTGTTTCTTTCAGCTCCCTTCCTCTGAATATCTGACACAAATAGTGTGTATGGTTTTGATTTATATTATTTTATTTGAATGACTAATATTGTCTTTTTTTTCTTTTATTTTCAGAATGTAATACTGCTGGAATGGATCATGTGCCGCCACTGTTCTGTTCTTTGGATTTATTTCAGAATGGACTCCGATGTATGAATACAAAGATGTTATAGCTACAGCATATAGCACTACATTGTAATAATGTTTACTTTATTGGTCGAGGGGCAGATAGCGCTGTCATACATTGAATATTGCACCCCACTTTGGATATCTTCTGTCGTTGGACGTTGACAGAATCATTAATTTAATAATGCCAATGTTTAGCCCCTTTGTGATGGCATTACACCCTGGGTTATACCTGGGGGTTTATGCCAACACAGAAGGTGGTAGATAGTCTAGGGTAGGGTTATGTGTTCACCGTAATAGACCTATGTTGAGTTGGCTTTACTATATACTATTAGTACTCCATATGAATCTTTGCTATGAGCGATTAGTGCTAATGTAAGTTAGACAGCCTGTCACCCATTGTATTAGGTTGTGTAATCCCCTTTGGGTTTTTCTTCGGGCCCCCCCCAAAAACTTCTCTTTTGTGAAATGCATGCGTTTGGTTTCAATTTTGGGGGCATGTGCGATAAAAAGTTCGAGGGGCCGGCACGGGGGTTCAGTAGCGTGCGCAATTTCCCTTGGGTGTTCGCCAAATCCCCCATTTTCCTTTGGGGAGAACCCCGGGAAACGTATGGGGCAGACCCCTTTTCCAGCTAGTAAGTTTAGCTTTTTAATCAAGCGGGTCATCATTTCACATGATAAATATTTAATAAAATTTAAACACTAATGGATGAAAATGTATAGGGATTTTTAAAACTTCTTTTGATGAAACTGTATCACTGAAAGAAACCTTTTTAAAACCAATTTTGTTTCCCGGTGATATTCCCTTTTGTTTGTAAAATTTTTTGTAATTTTAAATCACATTTATGAAATTGATTTTTTTTTAATGATGATTTCGGGGAAAATCCTTTTTAATTATTTTTAGGGTTCACTTTGTCACTTTTTGGGTTTTCCAGGCTTTGGTTTAAAGGCTCGTTCAGGCCGAAAATTTTCACTGTTTTTTTTGGGGTGAAAAAACCCCCTTTTCTTTTTTGAAGTCCCTCCCATCTTTGAAATTGGGGGTTTTTTTGTTAAATTTCCCCAGTTTTGCCCCAAAAGTCCCACTTTGATTTCAATAGGACCCCCCCAAGAACTTTTCTGTCACCTCAGGTGTATTTCTTAGGTAAAAAACCACCTTTTATTATCCTTTACACAAAAAAAATTTGGGTTTTTTTTTTCACTTTGGCGCACCTTTTTTTGTTAAAAGGGACCCATTTTTGGGAACTTATTTTACCATACAAAAAATTTGCTATTAATTGCTTTTGGGTTTTTATATGTGCAGAAACCACCTTTTTAAATTATCAGTACAAAATTTTAAATTACATGTTTTTCACTTTGGGGGCACCCCCGGGGGTTTTTTTTCAAAGCCCGGGGATTTTTTTACATAAATGGATACGGGAAACTTTTTTCTAGTAAAATTCAGGGGAATTTTCCTGGGTGAAAAAACCCCCTTTTTTAATTATTTTGAAACCCCCCAATTAAATAGGTTTATTTTCCCATTTTTGGCGCAGGCCATTTTTTTGAAACCCCCCTTTGTACATTTTAAACCATACAGAATTTGTAGTAATTGCTGTTGTTTTTCCCCCCCAAAGGGTTTTGAAAAAAACCCCCTTTTAAATTTCATTTAACAATTTAAAAATTAAATGTGCTTTTTTTGTTCAAAAAAACCCAAATTTGGTTCCCCCCCTTCCCCCCCCCAGAGGTTACAGAACTTTTCTAGTCACCTCGGGTGTATTTCATAGGTGCAAAAAACCACCTTTTATTATCCTTAAAAAAACTTTTCCAAATAGGTTTTTTTTTTTTATTTTGGTGGGGCCCAGTTTTTTTTAATAGACCCAACCTTCTATTTAAAATTTTGGAATAAAAAAAAATTTTGTAGTTTACTGTTGGTGTATTTCATTGGTGAAAAAAACCACCGTTGTTTTCCGAAAATTTTTTTAATAGCTGTTTTGCACGTGGTGGGGCCCCTATTATTTTTAAAATTAGCCACTTTTTGTAGCCAAATTCTGAAAAAAAAATGTTCTAGCAACTGTTCTCTTTTGTCATTGTGAAAAAAACCAAATTTCCCCATCCGTGAAATTCTGAATAGTTTTATTGCGCTCGTTGAATCTCAGTTTGGGGGCAGAAAGCGAAATTTATGTAGTTTTTTTGAAAACTATCAATTCCTAGCCCCTACTGGGCATTTTTTAAAATCCTGGGCTAAAAGGAAAACACGTTGATTTTGTCTTACGTTTTTCCCACCAAAAAGTATTTCACGGGTATTCGCTAAAAACTTTCAGTTTCTAATTTTTGGGGCTGTGGGTAAATTAGAGGGATTTAAAAATTTAGCTGTGATTTGCCCTTTTTAATAAGAGACTTTTAAAAAACCTTTTCCCCCATACTTTTTTTAAAATTTTACCCTTTCGGAACAGGGAGATTTCGCGGGTGGAAAGCAGCAAAGAGGGGTGTAGGAAAAGGGGGTTTAGAGGTACAGGAAGGTGTTTCCTTCCAGTGCTGGCGACAACCCAAGCCGGGCGTTTGTCGGTTGCGGGGCCCCGTAAACCCCCTGAAAACGCGGGGGTAGGGCCCTGTGAATCTCAGTAACAAACAGAAACGCCAATCTTTTTCTTAAAGTGGTTAATGCAACCTGCACCCCAGCAGTCTTACCTCCTCGTCCCCCCAGTAAAGGGCCCCAAATGTCGTCTTGGGCATGCAGCTTCCGCCCAACTTTGAAGCGAAGGCAGCCCAAATGTAAAACTCGTGTATTTTAAACACTGTGGATAACCCCTTTTCTAAAGATCCTTTGTTGAAAAAATTTTGGGTTTGGGGGTCAGAAGGCATGTTAAAAACAAGGGGCCCCAAAGAATGATTTTGTCTGCTCTGACGCCCATTACTGATGCCTTCAGGGGAGGAAAAGGGTACCGGTCAATCGGCAAAAACCCCGGGGGAGGCCCGGCAACCCCTTGCTTTTGCCTGTTGCTTGTAGCCCGCAGCCCCGGATGCAGAATATGGGGACGACGAAGTCACCTGTGTTGATGATGATGGTGAGACATTGGGGACCAACATGGTTTTTTCCTCGCAAAATTTTGCTTACGAGCGTTTCACCCAAAAGGCAGGGGAAGACGATGGCGTTGTGGGAAGGGTCCCCCCAAAAAAGGGGAGGGGCCCGGTCCCCAAAAAAATCTGCTGAGATGTTTTCCCCCACCCAGGGATCACGGGAAACCGCCCCTCTTATGCCGTCAAAAAGGGTTTCCAGGATCTCTCAAGCCGGGGCCCCCTTTTTCGAGCAAGCTCTGTTTTCCACCCAGCATGTCATATGCCGTTTTCCCCGAAAAACGCATCAGTAGAGGAAAAGAACCCTTGGGGTTTTATAACCACCAAACGGGGTCTAGTACATGCAGCGAACCCGGGTTTGGGAAAGGGAGGCAACACTTACCCAAAAAAAAGGCCACACCAAAATTTGGGGTTTCCCAAACCCAAACGGGCACCCCCTCTTTCCGCCCCTCCTCCCTCCGCCACCCCAAGCGTTCCCCCACTGCCCTTTGTCTCTCAGGTCTGATCGGGGGATCACCTCCGCTTAAAGCCTCCACCGTCCCCCGAGACCACCAGCACCACCAGAGACCCACCCTTTACCCTTCCCCTTTCCACCAATTTGACGACCTGAAACGCCGCAGCGGCCATCTACAGCCAGCCTGTTTTTCCGGGTTTGGGAGAAAAAGGGAACACTTTTGCCCAAAACCATCCCAAACCCAAAAAAAGGCCTGAATGTCGGCCCTTTGCCAGGTTTTTGCCTTGGAAATGTTCCCTTTCCCGTCTGGGGAAACCCCAGAGGGGTTTTCCCCCCCGTCAGGGCCCCCTTTTCCCCCCCCAAATTACCAATCCCCAAGCGGGCTTTCTTTCCCGGGAAAAGCCACCCCTGCCCTGGCCGCCACTGTCACCCTAAATTTTTCAAGCGGTTGTTGTATCTGTGCCCAAAAAGTCAATCGACCCCCGGGACAAAATGGCCCCTGAGCCCAGGGCCAAAGGCCCAAAATATATCTCTGTGACACTCACGGGGTGAGCGGGGGGAGGGTTCTCTGGTGGTGACGGTGGTTTTTGGGCTAGCGTCGCTCTTAAAAAACCGCGGGGATGGGGCAGGGTTTTTTCCCCCCCCAAGGCCCTTTCTGGGGGCACCACATGCCCAGAAAAAAACCGGGCCGTGTTAAAAAATTAATCTGTCTTGGAGGTCCACAAAACAGGCCCCAAGATTTGGACGGCTCCCCCCGCAACGAGCCCGACGCGGGCCCCCGGGTGACAAAAACCTTTGCCAGGCAAGGGGGTTTTGCAAAATGGTCGAAATCTGCTGGCCCCCCTTTTAATTTTTGGGTTTAGGCTGGAGCACATCCCTTGCCGGGAAACTTTGCCCTTGCCCCTTTGTCGTCCAAAAAAAATTTAAAAAGCGTCCCCCGGGCCCTGGAATGCCTGCTGAGGAAGGCTCGGGGTCTGGGGGTTCGCATTTCCCAAACTGTTCGCCCCCTGTTTGTCCCCCCGGCTGCGTTGCAGCTTTCATGGGCCCTCCCCGTCAACCGTTTTCTTGTTGACTTTGGAAAAAACCGGGAAATTCCACCCCCCACTTGCCCAGCGATTGGGGCAGCAGCGCAATCCCAATTATGCAGTACAAAGTGACACAGGGCCCTGACAAGCAGCAGTGCGGCCCCTGGGGGTGTTGACCCACCAAGAGTGGGGGCAGGTGAAAGATCTCTGCCCCTTCCTTCCCAGTTTTGAAGAAGCCCCCAAAAATTGGTCATGCGAACAACCCCTTGTCACCCCAGCTTTGGGGTGATCTTAGTTCGGAAACGATTTTGGGAAACACTCTGAAACTTCAGGTTCCCCCAGCGACGGAGGGGGAGAGGACACAGATGCAAAACACGGACCCCTTTCTCTCCGTCGAATACACAAGGCCCGAAGTTTCAAAATTTTTATCGGTCTTCATTACAGTGGTGGGGGCCCAAGGGCCCTAGTGAAAGGGTGGGAATCAGCCCCTGAGAGTCATCATTGGGCAAGTCGGGGCGTTTAAAAGCTTTTGCCGGAGGAAGCAGAGGGGGAGAAGGGAGGAATTTCCTGGACACCGACGTTACCGACGTCCCTGCTTGGGAAAAAGGTTGGCGCCCAAATTTTTAAGCGGAGGAGGAAGATGAGGAAACATTTTCAAATGCCCCTCGACCCAAAGGGTTGGGAAATCAAGGCTCCCTCTCTCACATGAGGGGCTTGGATTTCTCCATTTCCTCCAACATGATCCTCGCATTTTAAGGCATCAAAATGAACCAAAAGTTACTGGGGGCCAACCCCCCTTGTTCCCCCGGGACAAAACAAAACTCAGCACTTTCTTTCCACCCCCCCAAATAAGAGTAAAATTCAGGAAAAGGAAACCTTGCTGAAATTTATTAACTGGGACATCTGTTTCGTCTGCTTCACGTTCTTTTAATTGCCCCGTTTTGGGAAAAACGTCGCGACGGGGCCGCAGTAAGTGGCAAGTGCCGTAGCGGGGAGCAGCGCAGGAATGTGGCGAAGGGCCCAATGGGTGACCTCTGGAATTTTTTATTTACCACCTCACCAAGCATGTTTGCAGGGCACACATACAAAAACACAGAGACCGATTTTAAAAATCATGGTGCACGACCCATTTGCTTCTCAACACCATGTTTTTTTGGGTGTGTTCCGGACCAAATTTAAATTTTTGGGGATCCAAAATGGATCAAAGGCCTGAGCCGCTCGCCACGCCTTTTGAGGGGTTGTCCGCCCAGGGAGCCGGCCCTATTTTTAAGGGGGACCTTCACACAGCTGGAGGAGTCAATTTTCCCGGGGAAAAAGCATTCCCCCCTTTCCAAAGATAATTTTGGGTTTGTTTTTACTTTCATCAAGATGAATCAGGCAAAAGATCTCTGATGAGTTGTGGGCCCCAATTTCCCAAAAGGTTACCCCATTAAATTCCGGGCTACTTCACATTCCCCTTCCCCCAAAAAGAAATGGTACTCTTGAAAAAAAAATTTTAAATGATATTTCTCCCTGCTATTTTTTTTCTCATTTCCCAAAAAATCATTTTTCTGGTTTTTCGGGGTGGGGAAAGGTAAAAACAAAAAGGTTTCCCTGACAAAACCGGTTTTTCCCCTTTACTCACTTTATCTTTGAATTTTTTGCATTGTCAATGTTTTTTGGGGCATGTTGGGGGTGAGATACAAACTATAAATTTTGGTCCTTTGGGAACAGAAAAGGGGGCTTACTAAGTGGCATTTCTCCATTTTAAATTTTTTTAAAAGTGGGTTTAGAAGTCAATTTAAAAATTTTTTTTTTAGTCCTGTTGCTGTGAAAATACGCTATTAAAAATGGTCCTTTGGGAAAAGAAAAGTGGGGTTCTAAGTGGATTTCTCCCCCACAATTTTTTTTATGGCTGAGAAGTCATTTTTATAATTTTTGGGGGCATGGGTTTCTGTGAGATACAGCTTTTAATCATGGGCCCCCTTTGGGAAAAGAAATGTGGCTTTTTAAGTTTGGGTTTTTTCCCTCACAATTTTTAACAGTGGGGTGAGAAGTCTTTTTTATAATTTTTTGGGGCAGCTGCTGTGGGAAAACAAACAAACTACAGGTCCTATTATAAAAAAAAGTGGTTTTTAAAAAGGGGCATTTTTTTCTTCCACAAAATTTTCAAGAGGGCCCCAAGGGCATGTTTTGAATTTTTGGGGGCAATTTTTCGTGAAATCGCTATACTACAGGGCCTTTTTCTAAAAATGTGGTTTCTAAAAGACAATTTTTTTTCTTTACAATTGTCAAAAGTGGGTTCCCAAAGGGCTTTTTTTGAAATTTTTTGGGGGCATGTTGCTGTTTAAATGCAGCTATACTACAGGTCCTAAATTTTAAAAAAAAAGTGGTTTTTTTAAAGACATTTTCTTACCCAAATTGGGGAGAGTGGGTCAAGGGTGATGGTGCTGTCAAAAAAAGGAATTGGTAGACACTGTTAAAGGACACATTTTGCAAAATTCTTATTTTTGCAAGATCTTTAAAAAAATAGCAATCCCCGTTTGGAACAACCAATTTTAAAACAATTTTTAAAAAAAAAAGAAGAAAAAAGTGGTGGGGGTTTCCCTCCTATTTTTTTAAAAAAGTGTTTTTTTAGAATTAAACTACTAAAAAACTGGCATGTACAAAATAGCTGATACAAAAATTCCTCTGAAAATTTTACAAGGGGGGGTACAGGAAAACTTTAAAAAGATGTAAGGGTTTCCCCGGAAAAGGTTTTAGTCAAAGTCCGTTTTAACTAAAATGCATGACGATAGTCAACGGAATCGCTCATCACAAAGTCCTTTATGGGAAAAAACTTTTTTTACATTTTTTCCTATCCATGGTTTTAGAGATTGTTTTCTTGTGACACATTGTGCTTTTAAAATTAGTAAGAAAATTTTTATCTATACAATCCTTTTGTTTTGTAAAAATTTAAAAATTTTCATTAAAAAATTTTGGGAAAAATTTTTGTCATTTTTAAAGTTAAAATTTCGGGCAAGATAATTTTTAATTATTCACCACAAAAAAAGTTTATAACTAGCATCAAACCCTATTTCCACTATAGGTTTGGCCCTCTTTTTTTTTTTTTTTTTTTTTTTATGACATTAGAGGGCTTAAAAACTTAGTAGTAATTTTTTCCCATTTTTAAGGGAAATTTTTCAAAAACAATTTTTGGGACCGTCCCGTTCTGACGTGGCCCTTTTAGGGGCCTGCCCTGTTAGATTTCCCCCCTAAATTTACTCCATCCCAAGAAACTTGACTCCCTTTAAAATTTTAAAAAACTGTGTTTAGGAAAATTTGGTATTTCCAGAAATTTTAAAACAAAGGGAGGTGGAAATTTTTAAAATTTTTCCCCCTTTTTTCAGATTTTCAAATATTTTTCCCTTATTTTACGGGGGAATTCGGTTAAAAATGTGACTAGGGAAAAAGGGAAAAGTAATATAAATTCCTTCAGGCTGCCGTTTTCATAGATATCCCAAAATGTGGCCCTTTTTGCATTATTTGGGTCAACCCTAAGCCCCCCAAAAAGGAGGGGCACCTACTGGACTCGGGGGGGTTTATTTTCAAAACGATTTTATTTAGGCGCCAAATTTTAGGGTTTTAGGCACCCAAGTTGCTAAAAACTTAATAAACCCCCTAAAAAACCCCCTAAAATTTGGGAAAATAAAACCCCTTAAGGGAAAATTTCCGGGTCAGTGGGGTTATTGAAACCCCCCAGGTGATTAAAAAAAAAATTTTTTGCCCAAAAGGCTTTTGAAAATTTTTTTCATTTTTTTTCCCAAAAATCTGCAATTTTAGCTCAAAATTTTTCATATTTTCAAGGAAAACCCGAAAAAAAAAAAAACCCAAATTTTTTTTTAAGCAATTTCTTCCCGTTCAGCAATAAACCCCACATTTTGGGGGGTAAAAATGTTGTTTGGGCGCTTTTCTGGGGGTACAAGGGGAGGGAACGCTATTTGGCTTTTGGAAAGCAGATTTTTGGGGGGGCATGTCGCATTTTTCAAAGCCCCCCAAAATAGCAGAAAATGAAACCTTCCAGAAGTCACCCCTTTTGGATTTAACACCCCTCAGGGGTCTCATAAGGGGTGTACTGTGGATTTTGGGTGCACAGGTGTTTTCCCTAAATTTTTTTTAGCATTGGGCCAGAAAATGGGGGAAAAACGCAGTTTCGGTTTATTGTTTTTTTGGGGTTTTCATTTTTCAGCATTCGCCGTGCCGTGTAAAGTCAGGAAAAAAATTTACTATGGAGGTTTGGGACCAAAATTAAAAATTTTAAAAAGATTTTTTTGTAGTTTTTTTTTGTTTTTTTTATTTTAAACAATTGAAAATTTTCCTATAAAAAATTGCGTTTTTAAGTTTTTCCCCCATTTTTTACAGCCATAACTTTTTTTTTTTTGCTGTGTGCAGGGGGGATTATGGGCTTGTTTTTTTGCGGGGTGAGTTAATGTTTTTATTGGTACCACTATGGGGGCATATGACATTATATTCACTTTTTATTAAGGTTTTTCTGAGACGTTTTGAACAAAATACAGCAATCTTGGTAGTGTCATTTATTTTTATTTTTTATAGCGGTCACTCTGCATTACATATGACATGCTAGCTTTACTCAGCAGGTCAATACGATTACAGCGATACCCATTTTGTATATTTTTTTATGCTTTACTGCTTTTATACAATAAAAATACTTTTATTCAATCAGAAAAACACGTTTTTGCATCGCCATAGTCTGAGAGCCATAACTTTTTAATTTTTCTGTGTTTGAAGCTGTGTAGGGGCTTTTTTTTTGTGGGATGAGTTGACGTTTTTATTAGTATCATTTTTGGGGGGACAAGGCTTTTTGACCGCTTTTAAATCCATTTTTTGGAAGGCAAGAAAATACTGAAATCCTAGTAGTGTTTTTTATTTTTAACAGCGCTCACAGTGCAGTATCCGTGATAAGTTAGCTTTACTCTTTGGGTCGATATGATTACGGTGATATCCTGTTTATATAGTTTTTTATGTTGAAGCACTTTAAAAAAATAAAAAAGTGTTTTCAGTGTGCAAAACAATATTTATGCATTGCTGTCTTCTGAGAGCCATACATTTTTTATTTTTCCGTATACAGAGTTGTGTAAGGACTTTTTTTTGCGGGATGTACTGACGTTTTAATTGTTACAAATTTGGCATTTATAGGAGTTTTTTATCTTTTTTTATTCCATTTTATATGCTGCGGGATGAACAAAAATCTTAATAATGTGATTTTTTTGGGGGGTGGGGGTTTACGGCATTCAGCGTACGGGTTTATTAGCATGACAGATTTATAGGGCAGGTCGGTACGCTCACGGCGATACCAAATATGGGTACTTTATGTTTTATCTTTTTTGGGGTGATTGGCATTTGTAAAGGGGAAAAGGATGGTGTACGTGTTTTTATTTTATTGTTCGTGTTTGTATTTTACTTGTTTTTCACGTTTTTTACTTTTTCACATTTGTTTTTTAAACTTTTCCCCACAGGGGATTTGAATGAGAGATCTTCAGATCCCTCATTCAATAGGAATCACTACACAGCTTGTAGCTGTGTAGTGATTCCTATGGCAACTGTCAGTCATGATGCCGGGCCATGCCCACAGGGCACGGCCGGGCATCGTGACGTCACAGACAACCCGGAAGGCATGCTGTCTGTCAGAAGGCAGGAGCTGCACGGATCGCGTGATCCGTGCAGTTGCTGCCGCCGACAGAGACGCAGGAGGAGATCGCTTTAGAGTTCGCGCGATCCTCAGGACGTATGCATACGTCCAGGTGCGTTAACCCCCAAACGACCTAGACATACGTCCAAGGTCGTTAAGGGGTTAAAGAACAAGGTACAACAACCCCTCGTATAACCTTTGTTTCTATTTTCACACAGGCTTCTAAACAAATTAAAAATATTATCAAAAATGAATGGCGTTTATTAAGAGCAAATTTCCCGAACATACCAGAATTTTCTGTTCCTCCTAGAATGGCCTATAGGAGGAATAAAAATTTAAAAGATGTTTTGCTTTCAGCAGATATTAAGAAAGAATCTGGTAATGCTCAAGTGTTTTTGAGACCACAAAAATTTGGTTGTTTTCCGTGTCTTAATTGCTCTTGTTGTAAGAATCTTATTAGGAGTCCAACATGCAAAGAGTGATTGTAGGAACGGCTCTCCTGAGGTCCGGGATATGTAGCTTCAGACTGCTGCATGGCCGAGGGGGCAAGTCCTCATTCAAATTCATGTAGAAAGCTCAAATAGCCAGCGCGGTTAGAGCATACAGATATTAATCCAAGCAGGAAAAATGTGTTAAAATCTTCCTTTTTTATTTCATGACAATTAAAAAGTCCAAACATCCATGAGTTAAATCAACGGATAACATCCCCAAGAGTGCACTAGCCACCATCCGAATCGATCGACGCGTTTCGGGTCATGTGACCCTTCCTCATGGTCTTATTAGGAGTGACACGTTTGTACATCCTCAAACAAAAAACCTTATAAAATACATCATTTTTTAACATGTCGTAGTCGATACGTAATTTATGTACTTATTTGTCCTTGTGGGAATTTAAATGTAGGAGAGACATCACAAGAATGTAGAATCCGTATCAATAAACATAAATCTACGATCCGTACTGGGAAGATTGATCTGCCAGTGCCGAAACATTTTTTGGAGGCAAAACATAAGGTGGAGGATTTGAGGTTCATGATCCTTGATCCTTGATGTTCTTGTAAACATACGTGGAGGGGATAGAGTTTTGTCCTTAAAACGGAAGGAACTTCAATGGATACATAAATTAGACACATTATTCCCTAAAGGTATGAATTTGGAATTCAAAATATATCCCCAAATGTGTCGTTAACATAATGATTCCTTGTTACTGGTCCAACTAAATCTTTCAGTGTTAGGTAGCACAGACAGTGCTTGTTATTGTTTTTATTTATCACTATTTTGTATTAATTATTTTTTCTTTATTTTATAGATTTGAAGATTATTTCATTTTGGACATTTCATCGGGCGGTCCTTGTTGCTCCGGTGCTTTCTCTTGGATGCTGAGCATTTTTCTAAACATATGTTTGAGCATCTGCTTTTGTGTATCTTTATTTTTATAATTGTATGGCTCTGTGTCAGAGGTCTAGGGATGATATAAGCGCTATCTTTTTGAAATTGCGCCCCCAGGTATGGTGTTTGCCCTTGGTGTTTAATAAGTCTATCTGCCTTATGTGGTGGGACTTGTTTTCTGCCCTCCTTGGGTACAGCATGACCATGGCCATATGCTTTGGTTACTTTGTGCCTTTGGTTGGTGGCATATCACCTCTATTGGGGTTTGAGTAAATTTTCCCTGTGATGACCTATTTGGTTCTATAGTCCTATTTTGGAGCCTGTGGCATACTTACCTTATGTAATATTATATGTCACTAGCAATAGAGATGCTCAGTTCAATATATTTTTATGTGATGCGGCGCGGGGAGGGACGCATGCGCAATGAGGTTGCCGGCTCTGCCAACGTGTCGGAGCTCGGGAGCTTCTGCACATGCGCCGTTTTCGGATGTCGTGCATGCACTTTTCGAATTGAGAGACGCCGAAGCTTGGCACCGCTCGCCTGTGATGTCCAGCGAGTAAGCAGCGAAGTGTATGTACTATATTGTTATTATAATATTCACAGGGGTATTGATCTTCACTACATTATACTTGATTACACTGTATTTCACATGTTGTTGATATGAATCTTACGATTTGATCATTATTAATAATTGTTTGAACACTCCTGATGATGCCATTTCACTGTATACTGACAATTGGATTGTTATTACTATTAATTTTGATAATTTTACACATGATTGTTTGTCAATTGATTCACTGTATGTGTGCACTATATATTCCATAAGAGGTCACTGTTTTGCTGTGCTTGAGAAAGGTTCTGTTTAGAGCCGAAACGTCGCTGCTGTTGGGTCAATAAATTTCTTTGATTTTTTTGAAGTGCTGCCTTCTCTATTTTTTGGTGGTATGCGTGATCCAGTCATTAAGGCGTGCACTCAAATTCACTTCTTTATGGTTGCTGCTGATCCAATATTTTTTTTGAAGCCTTTTTGTCAGTTTGTGTCATTTTTTGCAAAGCACAGCATGCTGTTGGTGTGGTGTTTACAGCCTTTTTCATGGCATTTTTGTCACCTGCAGTGACTTTTTTTCTGCCACTAAAAAACACAAGTGTGCTGCATTTTTCTGATGCATTTCTTTTCACATTCCACAACATGTGATGGATCATATGTTTTCTGATGGAGAAAACTCAAACAGAAAAAATGGCATTAACAAACACCTGTATCCCATCACAAACTGATAACAAAACTAAAAAATGTACCCATATTTTAAATGCACCACCAATCCAGGTTTGAAGCATACGGGGGTCCCCCATGTGTTGAGCCAAACTCGCTGCGTTGGGTCAAAAAATTTCTTGATTTTTTTTGAAGGGGCCTTCCAAATTTTTTGGGGGTTTTTTTTTTGACAACTACCAAAAAACAAAACAAATCCCGTATATACTCGAGATTACTACCCCGAATTTAAGCCGAGACACCACTTTTGCCAAAAAAAAAGGGGGAAAACTTATTGCCCTAGTATAACCCTAGGGTGGAAAATGCAGCGGCTACGGAAAATTTAAAAAATAAAAATGGATCCCAAAAAAAATTATAAGGCAGTATGGCAGTTTAATACCCCCCACAGGTATGTAGAAGGTAATGTCCTCCATGGGCAGGTAAGGCAGTTTAAAGTCCCCCATAGGCATTATAGGTAGTGTGAAAAAGGGAAAACAGGTATTGCCGCCCTTTGCCACTAAGTGGAGCCGCCTGGTAGAGACTGCACCAAGAGCCGGGCTTGTGGGGGGACCAATTTTTACTGTCAGCAACACAGTTGCTGACAGCTTATATACAGGCTGCACCCAGCCATATGGGTTTGGGGCTTCCCCGGAACAGCTGCAGATGGGGGGGGGCTTTTTCCCGCTCCCAGTCTCCAGGTTCCATTCGGTTTTTTGGCCAGTCTCTGGTTGGCTATAAAAACCCTTCTCTCCAAAATGATCGGGGCTGGCCTGCACCGGGAATTTTGAGCAGAAAGACTGGAGGGAAGCTTTTGCCCATGGCGAGAAAGCCGGGAACCCAGTGGAGGCGGTGACCTGAGGTGCTTGGGGTACGGACCTAGGCCCAGGCCACAAAAAAAAATAAAAAGGGCTACATGGTGAGTTAGGGGCCAGAGGGCCTGGGGTTTTTCCCGTTTATGTTTTTATTTTTTTTTTGCAATGCCTTAATAAAGCTTTGAGGCCAGTTTAACCCAAAACCTGTGTGGGAGTGCCATCCTTTAAACCCCCAAGCGGCGATCCGTGAGCAGAAGTACCCCCCGGGAGGGTCCAAGATGCGCCCCGAAGACATTATTTTTCACATTGTGGGGGAAAGCGGGCAAAAATTGGCACTAACCGGCAAGAGGGGAGTGCAAAAAGTCGGGCACAACTGATTGGCAAAAAGGGGTTTGGCAGAAGATCCAAAAATTTATATAGGACTCCACAATTTAATAGGACTGCTAAATTTTACCGTATAACCAAGCTTTTTTGGAAAAGACAGACTGTTTCCTGTGTGGGAAGGCGCCAAAGTGCACAAGAGAGATCTCTGAAGAACAGGGACCACCCCATAAAGAGGGGTGTTTGGGGCGGCCTTGTGGGGTTAAAGGACGGTGCGTCTAAAAAGTCTGTGTTCGGGTGTCTGGAAATTTTTTTTTTTTGGCAATGGGGGAGCTGCTCGCCCCGTTAAGGGGAGGCCAATGCCAACGCAAATATAATAAACACCCCGGGGCCAGTTGAAGCAGAGCATGAGGCAATAAAAGCATTGCCAAGGGGGTTCCAAGCGCGTGGTGTCGGGAGAGGCTGAGCCAAAAAGGGAAAGACGGCGCCAAAATTCCCCAAAACCTGAGGGTGCAATATCCTACAAGGGAAATTGCGGAGGGGCCCCGGGGTTGCCAAAGGCCATGGTTCCAAGCCCCGGGGGAAAATGGCATCGCCCAGGGGTGGAAAAAGGGGGCTGTTGCTAGGGGCCCCCAACCCATGACTGTTGGGAGCGAAGTCCTGGGCCAGAGGCCGATCACCAATCGAAAAAAGGGGGCCACTTCGGGAGAGACGAAGTTGCCAAGGGGACCTGTGTCCCTTCCGTTTGCCGTGGGCAACCGTATTCACAGCAGGACCCCTGCTACCCCCATCCAGCAGGGGGAGCCGGCGGGAGGGCCACAGAGGGAGGGTTTGGCTCCTGACTGCCCTCTCGGGAGGGAGGCCGAGAGGTCGCAGCTGCAACCCTGGATTTCCCGCTGGGTGGGGCCACACCCCAGCTGATCAGACAGTCAGCAGGAGAAGCCCGACTGCACCCAAAACCATTCCCAGTGGGGAGACCCACATGGACCTGGGGAAAACGCCCAGGGGGGGGTATTTTGGGTGGGCAAACCGGGGTTTTAGACTCCAGGGAAGGGTGCAGGGAAAACCCCATGAACATGCAGAACCCAACATGTTGCCTGAGCAGGTAAAAAGGGGGTGAGACAGCAAGGCTGTGAGTTTTGCCAGGGGCTCCCCGCTGCATTTCCGAGGGGATTGGTGACTTGGTTTTCAACTGGTAGAATAATTGGGGTAGCAAGGGGATTAGCCAGTGTGTCCCTAGAGTCATAGGGAACAGCCCCAATAGCACAGGAGTGGTCCTGGGGTGGGTAGCCAGCAGTTATTTCTGCTCCCCTTTTTCCCAGAGAGATGTTTACCTGCTTTAAAAGGAACTCGGGAATGTGTTGCCTGAAGAGAAAAAAGCTTCCCAGGAAGGTGATTGCTCTGCTGCGGTTGAGGGCTCTCTACCATTATGAATTAGAAATGAGTGTGGTGGTTTTTTGACCAAGGGGAAAAACCATTTTGGAAAGTCTCTTTTCAGTTGGAAAAGGGAAACACAATGTGTCAGTTCCTCAGGGTAAGGATGATCTGATTTTGCGGGGATGAAAATGGCATCTGGGGCCGTAGTGCAGCTAAGGTAACTTTTTTCCCCAAAGCTTGCTGTAAATTTTTAGTACTTTTACTGCGTGGCTAAGGATTGCAGTGATGGTATGGGGAAAGCAGACCCAGAAAAAAAGGGTTTGCTCAGGGGCCCCGGAGGCCAGGTGAGAGTATTTGGATCCTCAGAGGGGAAAGAGGGTTATATTTTTCCCTTTGAGACAGTGACAGGGGGTTCAGGGAAAAATCTCCACATTTTGCTGGGAGAAGAAAAGGGGTGCTAGAAGCGCCAGTGAGAAATTTTCACAGGGGAAAAATTGTCACCAGACTTAATGAAGGGGCCCTCAGTAAAAGTCTGAACGGGGGTTTAGGAAGGCGCTTTGTCTGCCCAGTCGATTGGGGGGAAAACCTGATGTAATGATGAGGGGTTTGGGAGTGGGAACCCGAAATTACTAGCATGCTTGTTAGGGGGGTTTAGTGAGTCCTAGTGCAGCAAAGTTGTCACTGAATAAACAGGGACAGCTAGTACCAAAAGATGAAGCTTCGGTCAGGGGATAATCATGAGGGCCAGAGACCGTGGATGAAGAGAAGTTTGGGTCCCCATGGAAAACCTGCTCAAAGAGGAGCAGGGGTTGGGCTTAGGGGGGGCCCCCCACGCCATAGTGGATAGTGACCCTAAGGGGGGATGTCATTACTGCCCCGGTGGGTTTCAGGGAAAACCCGTAAAATGTCGGCATACAGGCTAAGGTGTGACTTGTTGCAGATGTGCATGTGTTATGCCACTGGGTTGTAAGTGGCTAAGACCTGTCAGTTGCTCAGTGGGGGGGAGTGCATGGGGTTTACCCCAGCTGAGCTGTGCATGGAAAGTTTAAACCTGCCCCCCAATTGTAGGGAAAACGTTTTCCCCAAAATAGACTTGACCCCGGGGAGCCGGGTCATGGAGAAAGCCCTACGGGCTTTTTTTAAAAGGGGGGGATGTGTGACAAAGGACAACAGGTTTTTCCTGTCTTTGCCCCTAATGGAAACCGTCCTTGTAGAGACGTGCCCCAAAGCCGGCTTTGGGGGGAGCCCAATTTTTATCTGTCAGCAACACTAGGTTTCTACAGCTGTATAAGCATGGCTGACACCAGCCATTAAGGTTTGCTTCCCCGGAACAGCTGCAGATGGGGTGGGGGGCTGTTCCCCGGGGGTCCCACGTCTCCCCGGTTCCATGTCTGGTTTTTTTGGCCAGTCTCTGGTTTGGGTAAAAAAACCCGTCTCTCCCAATTATCGGGGCGGGCCCCGCTACCGGGAAGTTGGAGCAGCAGAGCTGGAGGGAAGCTCTTGCCCAGTGGCTTGAGAGAAGCCAGGAACCAGTGGAGGCTGGTGACCTGAGGTGCTTTGGTGGTACTGGACGCTAGGTCCAGGCCACATATAGAAAGGGACTACATGTGTGTAGTTAGTGGCCAGACGGCCTGAGGTTTTCCGTTTATGATTTATGTTTTGTTTGCAATGCCTGAATAAAGCTGGTTGAGGCCAGTTTAACCCAGAAGCCTGTGTCGGAGTGCCATCCGTTCAACCCAAGCGGCGATCCGTGAGCAGAAGTACCCCCAGGACGGTCCAAGATGGCGTCCGAAGACATGTGAGTTGTCACAGTAGGTATAGGTCCTACATAGGCAGGTTATAGGCAGGTATATGTCCCCCATAGGCAGACATATGTTCCCCATAGGCAGGGTATAGGCAGGTATATGTCTCTATAGGCAGGGTATAGGTAGGTATATGTCTCTATAGGCAGGGTATAGGCAGGATATAGGAAGGGATATGTCCTTCTAGGCAGGGTATAGGCAGGTATATGTCTCTATAGGCAGGGTATAGGCAGGTGTATAGGCAGGTATATGTCTCTATAGGCAGGGTATAGGCAGGTATATGTCCTTATAGGCAGGGTATAGGCAGGTATATGTCTCTTTAGGCAGGGTTTAAAAAAAAAAAAAAAACAAATACAAACACTTACCTCACTCCCTCGCTGCTCCGCCTCCCGGCGTTCTCCTCCGTCTTGGGGCCCAGGCAGTGTGAGCTCATCAAGCCGCACAGTCAGTATGATGACACACCTGTGCCGGAAACTCCGGATGGCTGCAAGTCTGCTTGCGGCCGTCTGGAGTCCACTGCGGAGCAGAGAGCACTCGCTCTCTGCTCCACAGTGGTATCTTCTCCTATATGCGCTCCCAGAGGAGTCGCATACAGGGGAATAGATCGCCGACAGCGACAGGCCATGGCAGCACCCGGACTCTGTGGGCTGACTCGGGATTCAGCTATATGCGCTCCCTGAGAAGTCGCGTATAACTGAAGTGTCCCTGCCGGCACCTGAGCGCCGACAGTGACTCGAGTATAAGCCGAGGAGGGATTTTTCAGCACATTTTTTGTGCTGAAAAACTCTGCTTATACTCGAGTATATACGGTAAGTGAAAAAAGGTACTATGAAAAAAAACTGTGGTGCATTTTATATTTTCATATGGACTTCCAGGTAACATCAGGCCATTGTATTTTTAGCAAAAAAAAAAAGCTTGAAAAAAAAAACAAATGCATTTATTTTAGTGTTCCATAGACCACTCTACAAGTGATTAAACAGAGCAATATAAGGGAATGTTCACACTGCGTTTTTCAATCCGAAAAACGGATTGAACAACGCTGCGTAAAGCGTATCCAAACATGTCCCCAAAGTGTGGTGCTTGCTTGGATACGTTATCTGTGCAGCAGAAATGCACCCCATAGTTTCAAATAGGATGTCTGATGCATAAAACAACTGAATGCCGATGCACGTTTTACATTGAACTCAATGTAAATCACACTGACCATTGTTAGATACGTGTTTGGGTCTGTAATATGGATCCAAACACGTATTTAAAAAAAAACACCGTGTGAACATCCCCTAAAACTCACTAAGGCAGATTTATCAATTCTGTGTAACTTTTAGACAGGCTTACAATGTGCCATATTTATCATAGTGTTCATAAATCTGCTGCATGTTAGACTAGACTAGAGCTGTCTAGTCTAACTTTACACCTTTTATAAGTTGGCTTACTTTATACCACAAACTGCGACAAAATGTTGGCGCATTTTTTGGCGCACAGCATTGCACACTAAGCCACACCTCTTTTTCCAAAGACAAGTCACCCTTTTACAAAGGACACACTCCTTCATACTATGTGTTACAACACCCTAAAAGAAAAACCTTTATGAGAAACATTTATTTACATTTTATAGGTGTTATAAAAGGACACCTTCCCTAACTGATAAGGCATAAAGGGTGTCAAACTAGGAAGCCCCAAAACAAAAACAAATATAGAAACTGGGTATAATTTAAAAGCAGAAAAAAATATTTTGCATACTCCTGAGTATATTAAATTATATTTCCTCTAGGTGTGATGGCAGTATGAGATTAGTGGTTTTAATGCCCAGAACTACTTTGGGCAAGACTGGACTAAATTGAATTTGATGTGGGGCATCCCTCTTGGTGTCATGGCACTGTCAGAGCAGTCGCCCAAAGTCCTTTAAACCTTTAGAAAACACCAGTTATGTATTCAAATCAGTGAAAACTACCCGTCTGCCCATTTTAATGCTGGTTTTAATGCTCAGAACCACTTTGGGCCAGGCTGAAGTAAACCGAATTTGATGTGGGGCATCCCTCTTAGTGGGATCACAGTGTGAGATCAGTGGCTCAAAGTCATTTAACCATTTAAAAACACCAGCAGGAAGAAGGTTATCTCCACATAAAATCAAAATTTTATTAAAGTATTTAAAAATCATAGCATAGTACATGAGGGTCATCAAGACAGACGAGTTTCAGGTTTTGATAGTACCCTTACTCGTAGCTGAATAACATACCAAAGATCAAATATATACTCGTACAGATTACCAATCATCTTAACCATGCCAAAACATGTGATAAAAAAAAATAGAGTATGGTGCAAAACCTGGATCAAAATAATAAAAAAAAATGATATAATATATAATTTCTGAAGTTGAGGTCATGGAGGATGCGTGTATTCAGTATGAAAATCCAGAATGCCTCACGATGAAGCAATAATTGTTTCAAGTCACCCCCTCTTAGGCCTAATTTAACATGCTCTATGCCGTAAAAACTGAAAGCACTTGTGTCACCTATATGTACCATGAAATAATGTTTTGAGGCACTTGATTGATTTAAATGTTCTGGATTTTTTATATGAAATAAAGGTTCGTACATGTGCTTCTTTAAATTGTGCTTGGTGCAACCCACATATATTAGGTTGCAAAGCCAGCAGTGTATAATGTACACAAACGAGTGTCACAATTGATAAAATCCTGAATTTTAAAGACAAAGTTGCTGCAACTGGACTTGAATTCCATAGCACGATTCGCAAATGCGCTCATATTACACCGGGCTTCACCACACTTGAAATTACCCTTTGGTGTGAGCCAAGTGTCCTGCGAATGTGTTTCCCTATATAAACCAGGTGACAATTCAGAACCCAATGATTTACCCCTCTTAGGGTATGTTCAGACGGCGTGTTTTACATACGCTTTTAGATGCGGGTTTGGAGCTGTCTGTCGGACCCCAACATGCAGCTAACAAATATCAATGTGATTTACATTGCTTTTAATATGAAACACGCATCGGCGTTCAAATGAGTGATCGCCGATGCGGGTCTCATTACATCTTTCGAAACCGTCTTTTGAATCCGTTCCAAGAATTGACATGTCAATTCTTGGTCCGAAAGACACAGCAAGAGCCCTATCTAAAATGATAGGGTGCGATCCTGCTGCATCCAATATGCATCCAAACACGCAGCTGCGTGGTGGATCCGTTTAGGATCCAATCGAAGCAGTATTTTGGGATGCGATTTTTGGATCCAACACAGATCCGAAAAAGTATCCCAAAACGCCGTGTGAACAAACTCTTAGAGACAAACCTTATGCCCTCTCTCATCATGTCAACAGTGATGGGATCCCAATTAAGAGGCGGCAAATTTAAAAAAAAAAAAATCTTAAACAATTTGTCCATACTGTTTACTAAATTTAGTCTGTGTAGACGATTTAGTATTTTCTGGTATAAGATCCTCCCATTTCCTCATAATTGCCATCTTTTTAGCCCTATTCAGGTTTCAACGTGGGCATCACATTATGTAACCTTTTTTCAATTTGCTCAAATTGTGTGTCCGAAGTGACCTTGTCAGAACAGGCACGTCGAGTCGAATAAATTTTCCTAAATTCTCCATGTAACTCTTTAAAAACAATAGTTACTTATTCAAATCAGTGAAAACTGCTCGTCTGCCAATTTCAATGCCAGTTTTAATGCCCAGAGCCACTTTCGTCCAGGCTGGACTAAACTAAATTTGATGATTGGCATCTGTCTTGGTATGATGGCAGTGCAATATCAGTGGCCAAAAGTCATTTTAACCCTTTGAATCTTAGTTTTAGGTTTCTGCTTTGATGCCTATTTTATGCCAGCTGATCGTGTTTTCCAAGCTGGTTTCTCCTTGGTCCACATCACTGTAATGACTGCAAACTAGGAAGAGAGAGGCATGGACCACACATCCTCACACTATACGTTGATCTAATGCTTCTCAGCAAAACTTTACAAAAATGAACAGGAGGTTCTTAGCATACTTTTTGATCAAAACGTATAGGCCCACTTGTAATGACATTTATTTATCTGATAAGTTTTCCTATTTATTATCCTTTAAAAAAACAAATCAATATTTTCCTGCGAATAAGAAACTGGTGAATAAGAAACCAGCTTCATCTAGTTTTTGCACTTCTGTGGAATTGTCAGGGATACCTTTTGCTTGCTAGCTATAAAGTAGTTGAGGATCTAGGTGAGATGTGTTATGGGGCTATAATTGACCCTCATAAGAGCACATTTATCACACCTATAGAAAGTGGATATTTTACTCTATATCTGTCACAACTCAGGAGGTGGATCCACTGATCAGTTGTAAGTTTAGGCATAGAACCATGTAGAGGAAAATAGTCCAAGGAGTCCCCTGCTACTCACTCTTTAACCACTTGTACAAAGGGTCTGGATTTTGCTGTAAGGAACTCCTACCCTTGACATGGGTCAGTGACCGCTGACTTACACCAGTAGACAGAAGGCATAATCGGGTCACAAAAAGTAGACCAGAGCAGACAGAAAGCTATAATAGTCATGTCACAGGCAGAAGATCAGGGCAGGTAGCGGACAAACGGAGAGGTCAGAAACAAGCTGGTAGTCAGAACCCAAAAACAGCACACTGGAGAATTGCTCACAGCACTAACACACACTCACCAACAAACGAGCAGCGCATTGATAGGGAGGTCCCCATTTATGCAACAGCAGGTAGCAGGGCATAGGCTGGGAATGATGGACGGCGCACACTGGCCCACTCTTAGGGTACGTTGACAAGGTGTATTCTCGGTCCGTACTTCAGCAAATAATTGTGCTTCAATATGACCAAAGTACGTGTCGAGTATAGTAATTAATAGCTCTCATTAAGAGCTATGATTACCTGCTCTTTCCCACAGCGAAGTATATTTGCCCGGAGAAAGAATTGACTTTACTCGTCAGGGAGAATGACTGTCAATGAGAGGCTTCAGAGGTACATCCCTCTGAAGCTGCAGGCGTATAGCTGCAGGCACAGTACATGTCGATATATGCCTGTAATTTAGTCATCTGAACATACCCTTCAATCACATAGGAACAGTGCGCACACCTTAGGGATGAGCTGTCAAAACGTGACAAACAGGGGGATCAGGAGATAGAGAGTGTGTAAATGATTACACCTGTGGCAAAGAAGCTGTGCAGCTTGTGACAATATCTACATAAACATTAGATCATCCCCTATGGCTACGTTCCTGTGGTAGAAGTATGACGGGACCCAAATATCCTTCTGTCACATAAGACACCAGTATTATAAGTGGCACATGGTAGGTAGGGGCCCTTCAATAGATCTTACATTGGGGCCCTGTAGCTTTAACCCCTTACCGACATTTGACATACCCATACATCATGGTCGGGAAGGGGTTCCTGAAAATTGATGAATGGGTACGTCATAAGGATCTTGCAAGTTAGTGATCGCAGCAAGGGACCAGCTGTATATTACAGCTAGTATCATGCTGTTTGATCCATGGCTGGAGATCACTGTGGCCATGGACAATTAACCACTCAGCTGCCACAAGCTCCCTCTGTCTTCCATCAGTGTTGCCACGGCTGCCGACTACTTCACTAGCAACCCGGAAGCTTTACAAAGGCTTCCGGGTTGCCTGTGACGTCACTGTGCCCAGTCGTGCCCTGTGGGCATGGCCAGGCATAGTGATTGACGGTTACCATGGAGATTAGTACACAGAAAAAAAAGAAAAAAGTAAAAAATAAAATAAAAGAATGTACAGCACCCAAAAAGATCAAAATAAAGTATACCTATTTGGTATTGCCGCATGCATAACAACCTACCCTATAAATCTGTCATGTTAACCACTTGGAATTTTTTTTCTTCTACGGTGTTCAGCGTACGGGATAAATGATGTTATATTTTTATAGATCAGACTTTTTCGGATGCGGCGATACCAAATATGTGTAACTTTTTTACTATTTTAATGATTTTATTTGTAAAATGGGGAAAAGGGGGTGATTTGAACTTTTAATACTTTTTTTTTGTACTTTAAAACTTTTTTTTTTTTTACTGTAACATTTAGTCCCCCTATGGTGCTTGACCACTAGGGGGCGCGATTGTTAATACAACCTATGCATTGCATAGGCAATGCATTAGGGTGTACAAAGATGGCGGTTTCCCCACTTCCTGTCTGTGGACGGAAGTGGGGCAAACCGGCCAGGGTAAGTGACGGGAGCCTTCAAAAGGCTCCCCACCACCATGCCCGGTCATCGGATCGGCGCAGCATAGCTGCGCCGGTGCCGATGACCGTACCGATCGGCACCGTTCAGCGTTCATTCAGACGCCGCGGCCATCTTTGCCGCGGTGTCTGATGGGTAAAACAGCGCCAGCTGGCGGAGCCACCCGCCGGCGCTGTTACTGCCGGGTGTTAGCTGCGATTAGCCGCCAACTCCCGGCGGCTGTGTGGGGGGGTCACGGAGCGATCCCCCTGGAAAGCCCCTTAGCGGCCCTGGGACTTACTCATCCGCCCAGGGTCGTGAAGGGGTTAATTAACCCACACGGTGAACGCCGTAAAAAAAAAAAAAGGCACAATTGCGTTTTTATTCATCCCACAGCACATAAAATGGAATAAAAAGCGAACAAAAAGTCATATAAATGCCAAAGTAAAATAAAAATAACACAAATAAAAAGCCATTACCCAGCTTTGTATATGAAAAATAAAAAGTTATGGCTATCAGAAGCTAGCGAAACAAACCTTTTTTTTTTTCTTTTTTTTAAAGCGCTTCAGCATAAAAAAAAAAACTATATAAATTGGGTATGGCAATAATCATATCAACGCTCAGTAAAACTAACTTGTCATATATACTGCATAGTGAGTGCTGCTAAAAATAAAAAAAATACTTGGATTGCAGTATTTTGTTCAAAACACCTCACAAAACGTTCATAAAAAGAGGTCAAAGCATCATGTGTATCCCATAATGGTACCAATAAAAACATAAACTCATCCCGCAAAAAAACAAGCCCTTATTCTGCTCCATATACAGAAAAATAAAAAAGTGATGGCTGTCACACCATGACAGCATAAAAAGCAATCTTTTATAAATGAATTTATATTGTGTAAAAGTAATAAAACAAACTATATAAAATTTATATCATTGTATTTGTACCGACCCACAAAGTAAAGTTAATATCTCTTTTATACCGCACCACGAGTGCTGTGAAAGTGAAGCCCAAAACAATGGCAGAACTGAGTTTTTATCCCCCCCATATTCATGGCCCAATGTTAAAAATCTGTGGAACACCTGTGGACCCGAAATGCACAATACACACCTAGATGAGATCCATGAGGGGTGTTGAATCCAAGATGGAGCGACTTCTGGAAGGTTTCACCTGCTCTGGTACTTTGGGGGATTTGCAAATGTGACATAGCAATCACCGGAATCTACGTTCCAAAAGCCAAATCCCACTCCCTCCCTTGTATGCCCTGCCATGTGCCCAAACAGCAGTTTACCCCCACATATAGAGCATTACCGAACTTAGAAAAAATTGTATAACAAATTTTGGGGTGCTTTATTTTTCAGGATTCCTTATAAAAATTAAACATTTTAAGCTAAAATTCCAGGATGTTGGGAAAAAAAATGAATTTTCACAGCCCAACTCTAAAAAAAAAATTGTGAAACATCTGTAGGGTTGATGTACTCACTACACCCCTGGATATATTAAGTAAGTGGTGTAGTTTCCAATATGGGGTGTTTATTAAGTTTTAGCACCTTAGGGTGTCCTCACACCTGGAATGTCACCTAAAGAAATTTGTAATTAACATGAGACCCCAGAGTCCAGTAGGTGCTCCTCCTATTCTGTGACTTGTGGTGGAGCCAAATAGCACACTAGGGCCACATATAGGATATATCTAAAAATAGCAGATTCGGGGGGAAATTAATGCTGAGTTGCATTTCCCTGGTCACATGTACGTGTTCCAGTGAATAATGAACCAATATTGAAAATTTGCAGAAAAAGTTAAATTTTGCTTTAATTTCTGTGAAATACCTAATGGGTTAATATAGTTCCTAAATGCTGTTTTGAATACTTTAAGGGATGTAGTTTCTTAGATGGAGTCATTAATGGGGGTAACATACAGACCCCTCAAAGCCACATCAGAACTGGACTGGTCTCCAAAGAAAAAATCTAGGTTGCAAAACTTCTTGAAAATGTGTCTTTTTTCAACCGTACTAACTATGTCTGGTCACTGGACTGGAGACGTGGCGACTACATCTCACGGCCACGTGAACTGGAGGAGGAGGATGACATTGGAGCACAAGCAGTGTCTGGCGAAATGAGTGGTTTTCTACTCAGGTGACAGGAGAGGAGAAGCAGGAGCATCCGGAGGAGGTAGAGGGAGATGAGGAAGATGAGGCAGATGACCCAGACATACCGTGGAAGTATACAATGGAGATGGAGGCAGGGAGTCCCTCAGAGTCACTTGCTTAGATGGCCAGCAGCATGCTGATTTGCCTGGCTAGTGACAGCCGAATAGTCACCATCCGGCAGAGGGATGACTTCTGGCTCTCCACCCTCTTGGACCCTCACTATTGGTCCAAAATGGGAGCCTTTTCACCTGCCAAAAGGGAGGAGAAACTCACATACTATAGAGAAATCCTATGTAGTCAGTTGGCTGCTGCCTATGTGCGCCATCGTCCATCCTCTGACAGGTCTGACTGGGGGGTTCATCATCGCTCACGTACCACGGCTGCTGTGGGGAGGTGGGGGGTAGGAGCAGTAGCAGCTCCATCAGCAGCAGCCTAAGTCTGGAGTCGTTGATGAGCAGCTTCCTTCACCCGCCTAGTGAGGAGAGTACTCACCACCAGCAGCAACAGGACCTGGAGCAGACCCTGAACCAGCAAGTGGTGGCCTAATTGGACAGCACTAGAAGATCCGTTGGACTACTGGGCAGCCAAACTGGATGTGTGGCCGCAACTTGCCGAGTTTTCACTTGAGAAGCTGTTCTGCCCGGCCAGTAGTGTGGCATCAGAGTGGGTGTTCAGTGCGGTTGGGGCCATAGTTACCCCAAGGAGAACTCGCTTGTACACCCAAAGTGTGGAGAGACTCACCTTTGTGAAGATGAATCAGGCGTGGATCGGCCAGGATTTCCACACACCAATGCCTTATACGTCAGATTAGATCAGCCATGACGACTCACCAAAACGTTGAGAAATAAGTCTGAATTCAAACTACTTGCCAGCTACTATTCTGATGCGGACACGCGCCTGATGCCACACATCTGCTGCCAGCTGCTCCATCTGCCACCCACCATCTTTACCAGGGACTGGTATTGCCACCCACCTCCACACTGTGTCATTGTGCCAATCTGTGGCCTACTCATGCTGCTGCCACCTCCACGCTGTGTCATTGTGCCACTCTGTGGCCTACTCATGTTGCTGCCACCTCCAAAATTTGTCATTGTGCCACTCTCCGACCTCATGCTGCTGCTGCTGTTGCTTCCGCCACCTCCACACTGTGTCATTGTGCCACTCTGTGGCCTACTCATGTTGCTGCCACCTCCAGAATTTGTCATTGTGCCACTCTCCGACCTCATGCTGCTGTCACTGCCACCACCTCCACACTGTGTGATTGTGCCACTCTGTGGCCTACTGATGTTGCTGCCACCTTCTCAACCTGTCATTGTGCCACTCTGTGGCCTACTGATGTTGCTGCCACCTTCTCAACCTGTCATTTGCCACTCTGTGGGCTAGTGATGTTGCTGCCACCTTCTCAACCTGTCATTCTGCCACTCTGTGGCCTACTGATGTTGCTGCCACCTTCTCAACCTGTCATTGTGCCACTCTGTGGCCTACTGATGTTGCTGCCACCTCCATACTGTGTGATTGTGCCACTCTGTGGCCTACTGATGTTTCTGCCACCTTCTCAACCTGTCATTTTCCACTCTGTGGCCTACTGAGGTTGGTGACACCTCCCCACTCTGTCATTGTGCCACTCTGTAGCCTATTGATGTTGCTGACACCTCCCCACTCTGTCATTGTGCCACTCTGTAGCCTATTGATGTTGCTGTCACCTTCTCAACCTGTCATTGTGCCACTTTCACAATCAGGATTGTCTGATGATTAGGTAGCCAAAAGCAGGAGTGGATACAGAACACAGAAGACATGCAAATATCCCATTTACTGGTCATCTCTGTTCAACTCCTGTTTGTTTTGGACTTTAGCAATGCTGATGGATTATTGACCGAATGAAAGCGAACACTGACGGATGAAAGGAAGGGCAACATGATCAGTGATGTGAACGCAAAATTACTGCCGACATCCTCTCCACTCTTTTGGGGGGGGGCTCTACATGTATCAGCGTTTAACAGAGCAGGTTCTGTCATAATCTGTGGAATCATCTGATGTCGGTGTAAACGGAGTGCGCTCTTTGACGCTAGAGTAGGATCTTGGCCCTCAGCTCGGTTCTTTCCTACTGGTGCTGACATTACCTTGTCATGCTGCATCCGCACTTTAGTTATTTGGTCAGTTTTGCCCGTGTAACTGCCCAGAGAAGTGAAGTGTGAAGCGATTCTAGTACCGGCGCCTGTCATCTGCATGTCATACTAAAACACAGCATTGTATGAAGACCAAACCACGCTCCCTATGCATATTTGAGCATGGCACAATGTTCTACAACACCCTACAGGCTCTCTGCAGCCAGGAAATAGCTGTTTATTAATGTGATTCGCCGCAAATAAATTTGGGTCGAAAATAATTTTGCTGGAAAATTCGGCGAACTTGGCGAATCGAATTTTTGAGAAATTCGCCCTACTCTACTCCTGATTCATGCATCAAGTCCAGTGTCACCTTCTTATCAGCATCTAACAGAGGTAGTATGGTGGCTCAGTGGTTAGCACTATTGCAATGTGCTGGGATTTGAACCTAACAGAGAGCACCCCACCACCTTCTATATTCTGTTTGCATGAGTTTCCTACCATACTGCAAAAATATGCTGAAAGATTAATTGGTTTAACATAAAAAATTTAGCTGTATGCATCTGATATAGAGAATTTATATAGTGAACACCACTGATAGTGAATTTGTAACCGTAGGAAAAAGTTAAAAATGAAAGGAATAAATAGTTTGATTAGTGTCAAATGATTGGGCCTGTCAAACCCCCTGCGGCCAGAGCCGCTGCAACAAAAACTGCGGCTTCGGACGTAATAGCTTTTATTTGTATTCACCAGTGTGAACTTGGTCTTCTTTTCTGTGTTGTTTAATTGATTCCTTGCCAAAGCCCATAGTCAGGAATTCCCCAGCACTCCACTGGTTAACCTGGCTCCCAGATTTATTTAACCAGGTTGTGGGCGCTCGGTGGTCCTTCAAAATTGATCTTCGTGGGGCGTACACGTACAACCTGATCCGGATCAGAGAAGGTGACGAATGGAAGACGGCCTTTAATACACCTGAGGGGAACTTTGAATATCTTGTTATGCCTTTTGGTCTTAGTAATGCCCCGACCATATTCCAACGCTTTGTTAATGATATTTTCAGAGATCTCTTGGGCCGTTTTCTTGTTGTGTACCTGGATGACATTCTCATTTTCTCCCCGGATTGGGACTCCCATCGGGATCATGTGAGGGAGGTCCTCTCCAGGATGAACCATTTATGTGCCAAATTCTCCAAGTGTCAATTTGGAGTCCAGGAGGTAGGTTTTCTGGGATACATACTTGCTTCCGATTTGATAAGTATGGATCCACAAAAAGTTTCTGATGTCATAGAGTGGGTAAGACCTGCTACCTTAAAAGAAATCCAACGTTTTTTAGGTTTTTACAACTTTGTTAAACCCCTAACTGATCTCACTAAAAAAGGAGCTGACCCCACCTCCTGGACACCCAAGGCCGAACAAGCATTTTCCACCTTAAAAAAATGTTTTACTTCTGCTCTTGTCCTGGTCCACCCTAATCCAGAACAGCCTTTCCTCGTGGAGGTTGATGCCTCTGAGAAGGGAGCAGGGGCCGTCCTGTCACAGGGAGCTGAACCTTTTACCAACCTCCATCCTATCGCCTTCTTCTCCAGAAAATTCTCCACCCCTGACACTAACTATGATATATTGGTAACAGAGAATTACTGGCCATCAAATGGGCTTTCGAAGAGTGGAGACACTTTCTGGAGGGCGCCAGGCATAAGGTGACAGGTCTAACAGATCACAAAAAATGACTGTACTTTGACAATGTTAAATGGTTGAACCCCGTTAGCCACGATGGTCGTTATTTTTCACTAGGTTTAATTTTGTGGTAACCTATCGTACAGGGGAAAAAAATGTTAAGGCTGATGCCTTATCCTGAAGCTTTGGTGCCTACGATGTCCCAGAGGAGGAACCTGAACATATCCTTTCTCCGGTAGTAGTTGTTTCCACCTTGACTGCAGACCTAGTGTCCGCGATTTCTGGATCTCAAGATTCTGATTCTTCCGAATTACCCTCTGGTAAACTCTTTGTCCCATGTTATCTTCATTTGAAGATACTGGAGGAGGTTCATTCCTCAGTTTTGTCCGGGCACTGGTTACCTATTATCTCTTACTTTCTGGTGGCCATCTTGGCAGCGTGATGTTAAGGAATTTGTTACTGCCTGTGAGACCTGTGCTAGGGCAAAGGTTCCTAGACAGCTCCCAGAGGGACTGTTACACCCCTTTCCTTTGCCCAACAGACCCTGGTCTCACATTTCCATGGATTTCATTACTGACCTTCCCCCATCTAAGGGTAGATCGGTAATCTGGGAGGTAGTAGATCGCTTTTCAAAAATGTGTCACCTTATTGCTTTAAAAAAATTACCTACTGCCTAGATCCTCGCAGGATTATTTGTCCGTCGTATGCTGAAACTCCATGGCATTTCTTCTAATATTGTGTCTGACAGAGGGGTACAGTTCGTGTCGAGGTTCTGGAGAGCGTTTTGTGGTAGGTCAGGCATCTCACTGTCTTTTTCCTCCGCCTTTCATCCCGAAATGAGTGGGCAGACCGAAAGACTAAATCAGTCATTGGAGCAATATCTTAGATGTTACGTTTCGGAATGCCAGGAAAGGTGGAGTGAGTACTTGCCTATGGCCGAAATCACTCTAAACAGTCATGAAAATTCCTTGACACGACTGTTCCCCTTTTACTGTAACTATGGGTTCCACGCCAGGTATTCCACCACTACAGGTTGTGAATCTAAATTTTCCTCAGTAAAATCCGCCCTTAATTGACTGTGCACAGTCTGGGCTAGGAGCCGTGAGACTCTGAAAAATGCTCGACTTAAACTAAATATGCTAATAGGGATATAGGGATCTCATTGGCTGCTGAAATCACATGACCTCATTTTATCTATGTCACTGCACTTCCTGCTCAGCAGCATTAGCTTCCACACAGTGAACAGACGGATCGGTGTCTCTCTGCTCAGCTTTTTTCAAAGCTAGTAGAGACTAATTCCCAGCGTTTTTACTACTGAAACGGGTCTTTAAGAGATTAGATAGCTTAGGGTACAGCAAGATAAGTGTACAGCTAGATTAGAGAATTCTAGTTAGTATTCGTTAGAGATTTGGAAACAGCTCCAGTGCTCTGAACGGCATAGCTGCGGGGGGAAAGGAGGGGCTACCTGGTTCGGGATGGCAGATCCTGCATCAGACATATTTCTCCTCTTAAGCCACTGTGAAATAGCACCCAATTTTATTTCTGCGTCGCTAGCGGCCACCACAGTCTTAGTTACGGGTGTCCCTGTGTTGTGGGGTTTATGTCAACATTTATATTACTAATATTTCTCGTCTCAAACCACAGTGAAATAGCACCCAATTTTATTTCTGCGTCGCTAGCGGCCACCACAGTCTTAGTTACGGGTGTCCCTGTGTTTTGGGGTGCACGTCAGCATTTATATTACTCATATTTCTTGTCTCCAACCACAGTGAAATAGCATCCAATTTTATTTCTGCGTTGCTAGCGGCCACCACAGTCTGAGTTATGGGTGTCCCTTTATTGTGGTGTGCACGCCAGCATTTATATTCCTCATATTTCTCGTCTTAAACCACGGTGAAAGAGCCCCTTTTTTTTTCTGCGTTGACTTCCACCAGTGTCATAGGAGGGGATGAGGGCCCAGTGTTTTGAGGTGAACTTCTGCATCATACACAGCTACGTACATCTATCATAAGAAATCACTGTTCTATAGAGTTTAATCTACTTGTACTCGCGTTTGTAATTTTTTTTTAAAAGACCACATTTACTGCATATTCTGTATAAAAAATTTCTATTTCTATCTGTGATTGTCAGTTGTCCGAAAAGACCGCAGTTCTTAGATAATTTGTAGAACAATTAAATTTTTTTACTCCTGGTTGTCATTTGTTGGAAAAGACCACATTTATTCCATATTACGTATAAAAAATTTCTAGATCTACAAATGTTTGTCAGTTGTCAGAAAAGAACACAGTTCTTAGAAAATCTGTAGGAAAAAGTCAATTGCTAGTCCCACTTTGTGGTTGTAAAGCTCAGGGACTGAAGGAAGCACACTGTTGATTTGGTGTTACGGTTCTTCCACAAGACCACATTTCACAGATATTCGATCGAAACAATTCTGTTTCTAATCCTAGTTGGCAGTTGGAAATTAGAGAGATTTCAGAACACCTGTGATTTGCTGTCTTTGCAGTACAGTTGTTCAATAAGAGACTGTGAAAAAATCTTCTAGACCTTTTTAATATTTATCTTTCTGAACATGGAGCGAACTACAGGTGGTAAGTGAGGAAAGAGGGGGGTAGGACGTGGAGCTAGAGGTACGAGAGAAGGCGCTCCTTCCATTACTGCGGACAAACACGCAAGCGAGCACATTGTCAGTTGCAGGACCATCAGGCCTGTCATCGCTGGGTCAGTTACTTGTGAATCTCAGTACTGAAGAGCGTCGCCAATCTGTTCTTCAGTGGTTAACGCAACCTGCATCCAGCGGTTTTACCTCCTCGTCCTCCCAGTCACGGCCATGAATGTCGTCATCATCATCGTCGGCATCCGTCCAACCTGAAGCAAAGGAATCCCAAATGTCAACTCATGTACAGACTATTGTGGATAATCCATGTTCTGAAGAGCTCTTTGATGACACAATGCGGTTGGGGTCAGAAGGCATTTCAAAAGATCAAGAGGCCAAAGAGGATGATTTTGTTTGCTCTGACGCCCAGTCACTGATGCCCTCAGAGCAGAAGGAAGCTGGTCAGTTGGCACAAATCCCAAGTGGTCGGCAACGCCTTGTAGTGCCTGTGGCTTCTAGCCCTCTGCTTCAGGATGTAGACTGTCAGGACGAGGAAGTCACCTGTGATGATGATGATGTTGATAATGACATTACGGATTCAACGTTGTCTTTTCAGCAGCATTTGCTTGCGAGCGCCTCATCAGTGGACGAGGAGGAAGATTATGGGGTAGTGTCGGTACGGGTGCAAGCCTCAGAAAGGAAGAGGGCGGTCCCACAAATCCGCTGAGATAAGTCCTCCAGCCATGATCAATGGTGGCAGCAGAAACACCGCTACTAGCTTATCTCCATCAAAAAGGTCCAGGACCTGTGAAGCCTGGGCCATTTTCGATCAAGCCTCAGAATCGCCCAGCGACGTCATATGCTGGATTTGCTGTCAACGCATCAGTAGAGGGAAGAATCTAAAGTGGTTAACCACCATGAATATGAACAGTCACTTGCAGCGAAAGCATGAATTGAAATGTAGGAATCACTTGGCGAATAAAGGCCACACAGGTCCTGGGCTTCCAACCACTGTCATACTCTCTCCTCCTCTGCCACTTCCAAGACCAAGCGTTCCTCTGATGCCCATGTCCCTCAGCAGCATGAGCAAAAATCAGCCCCGGTGCCACATACCGTTGCACGAGTACCACCAGCACCAACAGAGACACAGTCTACCCCTTCTCCTTCCACCAGTTTGACCTGAAAGCCGTACAGCAGCCAGCCTTCCGTGTACCAGGGGTGGGAGCATAAGAAACGCTTTAACCCCAACCATCCCAAAGCCACAAGCCTGAGTGTCGGCATTGCCAGGCTTTTGGCCTTGGAAATGTTGCTTTTTCGCCTGGTGGACACAGATAGGTTCCGCTTCATCATGGCCCTTGCCTGCCCCCAAAACCAGATGCCGAGCAGGCATTTCTTTTCCCACAAAGCCGTCCCTGCCCTGGCCAGCCACGTGTCAGCTAAAATCTCCAGTGCATTGGCTGCATCTGTGTCCAGCAAAGTCCATCGGATCACGATACATGGACTAGTAAGCACGGTCAAGGCCGCTACATCTCTGTGACAGCTCACTGGGTGAGTAGGGTGGATGTCGCTGGTGAGGACGGTGATCTCAGGCTCGGCGCACACTCTTCAAAACTGCAGGGATGGTGCAGGTTTCTGTCCCCCAAGGTCCAAGGGTAGCATCACGTGCCAAGAGAAACCAGGCCGTGTTGAAATTAATGTGTCTTGGAGACCGTCAACACACAGGTCAAGAGCTGTGGACAGCTCTGCGCAACGAGACCGAGCAGTGGCTGGGTGACAAGAACCTGGTGCCAGGCAAGGTGGTGTGCGACAACGGGCGAAATCTCCTGGCCGCCCTTAAGATCGGTAGGCTGGAGCACATCCCTTGCCTGGCACACGTCATGAACCTCGTCGTCCAGAAATTTCTAAAACACTACCAGGGTCTTGACTGCCTGCTGAGGAAAGCTCGAGGTTTGAGCTCACACTTCCGGCATTCACACCCTGCTTCATCCCAGCTCGCTGTGTTACAGCGTCATCTTGGCATCCCCGTCAACCGTCTCATTGTTGATGTGACAACACGCTGGAATTCCATCCTCCACATGCTCCAGCGATTATGGCAGCAGCGTAATGCCATTACGCAGTATGAAGTGGCGCATGGCCTGACAAGCAGCGGTGCGGACCTTGGGGTGTTGAGCCATCGAGAGTGGAGGCAGGTGAAAGACCTTTGCACCATCCTTGCGAGTTTTGAAGAAGCAACCAAAATAGTCAATGAGGAGAATGCCCTTGTCAGCATGATCATTGTGGTGATATTAGTTCTGGAACAAGTGAAAAAGCAGGTCCCAGCAGTGACGGAGGAGGAGGCAGACACAGAGCCTTTCTCTCCGTCGGATCAAGAAGGCCCGACAGTTTCACAACTTTATAGGTCTTTGTTAGGCAGTGGTTCAGGGTCCAGGGCTGGTGCAAGGCGGCGCCTCAGCTCTCAGGGTACATCATCTGAGGCAAGTCAGGGCTGTGTTGAAGCTGAGGAGGAGGAAGCAGAGGAGGAGCATGAGTCATGGCTGGACACCGACGTTACCGATGTCACTACCTTGGAAAGAGGTTGGCACGAATTAGAGGTGGAAGACGAGGAAGATGTGTTTAGTGCCCCTCGACCCCGAGGCTTGGGAAATCATGGCTCCATCTCTCACATGAGTGCTTGGATGCTCCATTTCCTCCAACATGATCCACGAATTAAGGCCATCAAAATGAACACCAGTTACTGGGTGGCCACCCTCCTTGATCCCCGTTACAAAGCGAAAGTCTGCACTTTCCTTCCACCATCCCAAATTGACAGTAGAATGCAGGAATTTGAGACTGTGCTCATTGATCAACTGGAGACAGCTGTTGCATCTGCTTCACGTTCTAATGTCACGGTGGAACAATGTCAGCAAGTTGACAGCAGTAGAGTGCCAAGTAGCCATAGCAGCAGCAGCAGGCATTGTGGCAGAAGCCTAATGGGTGACCTCTGGCAATCCTTATTTACCACCTCACCAATGCCTGTAATGCAGGGCACAAATCAGACACACAGAGACCGGCTTAAGATCATGGTCCACGACTGTTTTTGGACATGTTCCGGACTCAATCAAATTCTGGGTATCTAAAATGGATGAATGGCTCGAGCTTGCTCACCGCGCCATAGAGGTGTTATCCTGCCCAGCACCCAGCATCATCTCTGAGCGGACCTTCAGCACAGCTGGAGGAGTGATAACAGACAAACGTGTCCAGCTTTCCACAGTTAATGTGGATCATTTGACTTTTATGAAGATGAATCAGGCGTGGATCTCTGATGATGTTGTTGTCACAGTTGCCGAGGTCACCGATTAGTAGCCGGTCTACTTCACATTCCTCTTCCCAAAGAAATGGTCCTCTTGAAAAAAATAAATTTTAAAATGCTAATTTCTTAATGCAAATTGTATTCAGAGTGTCCAAAAGGTAATTTGGCTGGTTTGGCGGTTAGGAGACTGTAAAAGACAACAATTGTATAAGTTTTCTAGAAAAAACCTTATTCCAATTACTGATTTCTTCATGAAAATTTTAAGCAACGTTGATGGTTTTGGGGTCATGGTGCTGTAAAAAACAGCTATAATCCAGATCCTATTGTAAAAAATGTTGTTTTTAACAGGCATTTCTTCTTCACCATTTTTAAAAGTGTCCGAGAGGTCATTTGTCAAATTAAACAGAATGAATTATTTTAGCCTGTGAATTTTTTTCTGTGACTCTTGTAGCCTAATTGTCTTGACTAAGATGTACCACGTATCCAGTTTACTGTTGTGGATGTTAATTCCAGCTTCACCTCACCTGTTTGGGTGTAAAAATGAACCTGGTGTTCCTCTCCCATAGACTTTAATGGGATTGGAAATTGATCGAGGATCAAAATTAGGCGAGATGATTTCCCAAAATCGGGAATCGACTCGAAGCAGATTATTGGCCGAATCGCTCATCACTAGTCCCTTTGTCATCATGGAAATTATAAACTCAGTATCGTTCAGATTGCGACTTCCTAATTCACTTCGCATTCACCCAGTATTTCAAAAATCACTGTGGTAAAAGTATATTTCCGCCGTTTTCGCTCGTTCTCCACCTCATCCTGTGGTCATGCAGGGGGAATATGGAATATGAAATAGAAAATAGAATTGATTCTCGCAAAGTCTGGAACTCTCTCCAGTATCTGGTGCATTGGAAGTGGTATGGTCCTGAGGAGCGACTGTGGGTGGCGGCTAGAAATCTGCACGCTCCCAGGCTGGTGGAAAAATTTCACCAAGCCTACCCTTCGAAGCCTGGAGGATCAGATGAGGGTCCAGTGGCTCCTCATAAGTGGGGAGTACTGTCATGATTGGGCCTACCAAACTCCCTGCGTTTGACTCTGGTCGCCGGCCACGGCCACTGCGACCAAAACCGCGGCTTCAGCCATAATACCTTTTATTTGTGTTCACCAGTGTGAACTTGGTCTTCTGTTCTGTGTTTTTTAATTGATTCCTGGCCAACGCCCATGGTCAGGAATTCCTCAGCACTCCACTGGTTAACCTGGCTCCTTGCTGATCTGACCGGTTCCTTACAATTAGTTTTGTATTTTTAAAAGAAAGTGTTTGTAATTTTCAACCAAACGTCAGAGAAATACATTATTTAGATGAAATAACCTATTTCTAACCTACTCTAAATGAGTAACTAGAAGCCATTAATCTAAGATTGTTTGGTAGAGGAAGGTCCCCAGTTTGGTGTGAACAAGTATTTGTCTATTTCTTTCCTTACAGAGCTTTAATACCAGCATTATCTATAGCATGCTGCCTATCAACAGGGGAGTATACAGGGATTATTAATAGTTTTATGATGGCACAGAGCCCTCAGTATTATCATTTTTAAACAATGGCAATAAACTTTTATACTCTTTATCTAGGATAGGACTGAGGAGATCACACATTGTGTGATAACACTAATGACTATAAGCATGTGCATGAGGTCTTTGTGTGCACAGACACCATTTTATCACTCATAAAAGTGCTGTACTATTGCTCAGCTTCAAAATAAGCAGCTGGCCACAGCACATCTGCCTGTCATCCATCTAGACTCTCACATGTGCAGACTGGGGATCCTTAAGTGGAAAAACCATCCACTTTGCCAAGACACTATTTGAAAATTCAACTTTGCTTCTCTTGTTCTTCTTATTATTCATTTTAGAATGCCCTTCCTTCCAGGGTGCTGTACATTCGAAGGGGGTAACATATAGAGCATAAGTCAAACAAGTACAATGGTGACGATGAATGACTTACAACTGGTAGAAAGGGAGAGAGAACCCTGCCCGCGAGGGCTTATAGTCTACAAGGAAGGTGGGAAGAGACAGAAGGTGAGAGGCAGACATGTTTGTGGGGTGGGGTGGTGTAGTGGCAACGGGTTATTGTTGGTTATATGCAAGCCTGAAGAGATGGGTTTTCAGATTGCTTTTGAGGCTTGTGAGAGTGGGGGAGAGTCTGGTGTGTTTGGGCAGTGAGTTACAGAGTATGGGGGTATGTCCAGGTGACGAGTAAAATTTAATAGTCTGATTCTTCTGTTAAAAACTGCGCCAGACAACAAAGTATTTCATGTGGATTTAGGTCGTTTATTCCAGTGAATTTACAGGCAGCAATGGGTTCCATTCATTTGTTTGTCATTTTGGACGCGTTTTACACAGGGTTTTTAGTCATCCCCATTTATATCAATAGTAAATTTTCCGCGTGGAATATGATGGAAAAATTAACATGTTCTAAATTTTTTGATGTTTATAAATCGACTGACAAAAATACTTGTATGAAGTATATTGTGTAATTTCTATTGAAGTCAGTGGGGATGGTTTACTTTCGGTTTTAGACGAGTCTTTCAATTCGGATTTTGACTTGAAATATTCATCATGAGAAAATTAGACTGGGATGTTAGTGTGGTTGAGATGTCATTTGAGCTATGTTTAAAGTAGTGCTTGAAAGTTTGAGAGCGCTTCAGAATTTACTTTTAGTACTTGTAATTTTAGGTCAAATTTATACAGAAGATAAAGAGAACTAACTCAAACAGATGAGTCAAAACTATTAAACCTGAACTTTTTGTTATTGAGGAAAATGTTATAAAAAAAAATGCGAGTGGAAAAAGTATGTGATCCTTTGTGTTCAGTATCAGGTATGAGCAGCAATAACTGCATCTAAATCTTTACAATAATTAATTAGTTCTGTACATCGTCTTGGAGGTATTTTAGCTCATTTCTCTATATAAAACAGCCTTAACTCTTTTATAGTGGTCGGTTTCCTCCCAAGGACTGCTGGCTTTAGGTCCTTTCACAATTTTTTTTTATTTATGCATAAATATAGAAAACATTTAAGGATTCACAAACATTTAGGTACAACTCTATAGGTCTGGGCAATTCTTATGACATCAATGAGCAAGCAAGACAATTTTTGTGATGGCATTGCCAGAAAAGTAACAATTCCTGACAGCAACAGCTTCCACCAGCAACATATTTTGATTCTTTATATCACTATTTCATCAACAAAAACCTTGATACCACATGCACAGAGGAGCTACTAGACTGTAAGACCCTACCCATACACAGGGCAACTGTCAGAATTAAATGTTCCTATACACTCGTCAAGCTAAAACTGGTCTGTATAAAATGCCCTTAAATGGTATTTCCTGTCTGGACGTTTCTCAGAGCCAGCTTCAGGCTCACATTTCCTGCTCAGGCTGTGGGTGGTTGTACAGCAATGATTGGCTAATGAGCTATACTATTCCTACCTGAGCCTGTTAGAGGGACATTAGTGATGGAAGGGTTTTAACATCAGGACACAAGGCTAAATAGCTATAAAAGGTTAAAGTTTGTCAGTGACACAGAAACAAAGACGAGAGACAGCAGGGAGAGACATTATGATCCCAGAAAGTGGTAGATTAGAGCGAGGTGGTCCGCAGGCTCGGAAACCTTCTGTAAAGAAGAATGAGATAAGAACTGCTTTGAAAGGAAGTAAAATCAGAACAGCAAAGTGTTTGGTAATAGTCCCTATTTACCTTTGCCTACAAGTTTAAAACTAATCAATGACCTGGGAATACCGTTTTGGAGAAATGGTATTGTATGATTTATGTTGGCCCAAAGAGATAAGGGGGTACGACATGCAGCTAGCCAAAAGAGAGACTTTACCAGGCGCCTATTAAAACAGAGGATGTTTTAACGGTACCAAGGGAAAATAAAGAGGCTCTAGAAAAATATTAGGATTCTGGAAAGAAAATAGAAAAAAAATTATTTTATGCCAGGGAGTATCAAATTAGGGACTCTGGGTGAGATAAAGCAGGAAAAAGGTAGAAAGCATTATTCTTATGAAGGTAGTTAAGTCTGCTATATTTTGACTAGCTTCAATTAACCAAATAGCACAATATAGCACAATATGTGACAAATGGTACAACAGTAGACTAGCAGATCTGTCAATATAAAATACTACCCTTAAAAACCATGCACCATAAAATCTCTTAATACCCTCCTAAAATTTGTAGGGCTTTAACTTTCATAAGTACTAAGAAAATATAATTACTATGAGATTACTACCATGTTTAAACATCAGTGAAGCAAGGATGCATCAGATACCACCAGAAGTAGCTTGTATTGACATATCCTGGCATGTGGGACATCAATCAAGCCTGAAAAAGGTGTGTTTAAGGACCAGCCAGCATGGATCTTCAGGTATACAGCACCACCCCCATGAATTCAAATTATTATTAGTTATTTTAGAGCAATATTAATTCTATGGCGCTGTACAAGTCAAGTTGTTCAGGTACAAAGTTCTAGACAAATACAAGAACACGAAGGGCCACAATTATGAAAACTTTCTAGGTCTAAAATTAACTTTGTTGCCCATAGCAACCAACCAGAGCGCCCCTCTCATTTTTCTAGAGCACCATATGAAATGAAAGAGGCGCTCTGATTGGTTGCTATGGGCAAGTGCGTTTTAGACCTAGACAGTTTTCATACTTGTGGCCCTAAATAAAGAAATGCAGGGTGATGTTTATAGGAGTACAAACAACAAAATTCTGTGATAAAGTTTTGGGTATATACTTACCTGTAGCTATTAAGTAGAAGAGTGGGCAGCAGCATACTCCATATATTCCTTCTAAGGCAATGTTCACACGGCGTATTGGGGCACGTACTTTATGTGCCGCAATATGCCGGGTATTTTGGAAGCACATACTGATCAGCGCATAACTCCAAAGCACGGGGAGTGTGGGGGTGGGGGAGGGGGAGCAGCACCCAGCTGACTCCGTTGACATGCATTGTCAGCAGCGTAAGCGCCGCGAACAATTGACATGTCACTTATCTCCCCACGCGTACAATACGATCGCATTGTAAGGGCGTAATCCATAGTTCTCTATGAGAGCTATGGATTACCGTAATTGCGCAACGAATTTACGCCATGTGAACATACCTTTAGAGACAACTTTTTTATTTTCTGTGGATGTAGCTGCATGAAGGGCTTTAAATTTATGAAATATGCTGAGCTTTTTATTGGTATGATTTTGATATACAGAAGGGTTTGTTCAAGCATTCAACTTTTTAGAGGCAGGTTATGAAGCCAATTTAAAATAGACGTTTCAATCTTTCCTTTATATGTTTGCTCCAGTTATGATCCATTCCTTGTTTTTTTGCTTCATAAACTTTATATACAAATCTGAATGTTTGAAGCTTAAAAGTTGGAATCAATTTTTATTCTATTTTTTGTGGAGCAGCATGAGCGAAAAAATGCATTCTGGCATTTTCTTTATTTGTTTTTGTGGCATACACCATAAGTATTAATAACATAATAACTTAAAATAGGCGATTAGGAGTTAAGTGTGTTGTTCTCAAGGATTTTAACTTTTTTTAGCCTATTATTCTGATAGATTATGTAATTTGCTTGATCACAGTTAGGGCATGTTCACACGGCTTATTCTGGGATGGATTTGAGCCGTATTGTGCGCCGTATTTGCACTCCAATATGGCTGAAATCCGTCCCATGCATTACAGTAATCCACAATTCTCATAGATCACTATGGATTCCGTCTCCTCTTCCCGCTCGGCGAATACGCCGAGCGGGGAGAAAGCGACATGCACATTATCCTGGCGGGATACGCGCTGTGGATAATGGATGTCTATGGGGCCGGCGAGCTGCTGCCCCTCCCCCGCCCCGCCCCCGCTGCACGGCACATGCCATAATTGCAGGGCGAAATCCGTCCCGCAATTACGGCGTGAATAAGCCGTATGAACTTAGCCTCAGGGTGTGTTCACACAGTAATGACATTTTTTTTTCCACAGAAAGGGGGATGGCTTCTGTCCTCGGTCCCGCTTCACACCGACATGTTCATGTTCTGCCCAAAAATGGGGCTGAAGAATGAACATGTTTTAAGCTTTTCATTACGCTGGTTGTGTAAAAAAATATCAGGTAGAAAATCCGTGCAGTATGAACTACAGCACAGATTTTCTATTTAAGTCTTTGTAAAAGGCTGACAGTTGGTTTACAGATGGTTTTCAAATCCGAAAACCGTCTGTAAATCCGACTGAAAACCCTGCCATGGGGATGGCCGTTATAATACAAAGCAAAATATTAAAATAATGCACTGCAACTTATTAGAGTGTCAGTGACCAAGCCCAATTGGCTTCTGTAAATGGCAGACACAGAAACCATTATTTTGCCTCTGGCTGCCGTGGTGACCATCGGGACCACTCAATCGTATCATGGGGGTGCTGATGGGTTACAGAAAGAGCCTCCGTTATCTGTCATCCATCTAGTTGCTGAGGTTACAATCAACCGCAATATCTAGAGGGTTAAATAGATGAAATCCTCACTAGCACCAATCCTGTCTATTGCGTCAGGAGCCTGGCTGTACAGAGCAGCCGGCTCCTGCTGGAAATAGTGCAAGCATAGCTTCTGAGGCTGCATCACGTGAGTGCCATATATGTACGACATTTTGTGTTAAGGCTATGTTCACACGGCATATTCTGGGACGTATTTCAGCCCGTAATTCGTACCATACTGCGCGAATTACGGGCTGAAATATGTCACAGTCATTACGGTAATCTACAGTTCTCATAGGGAACTATGGATTACGTCTCCTCTCCCTGCTCGCACAATACGGCGAGCGGGGAGAGAAGTGACATGCTACTTATTCACGGCATATCTGTGCCGTGGATAATGCATGTCTATGGGGCCGGCATGTTGCCGGCCCCCCGCCCCCGTACACACGGCGTAAGTGCGGGGCGAAATACGTCCTGCAATTAAGCTGTGTGAACATAGCCTTACTACCTTGCCTCTGCACCATAGATCTACTGCACAGGGTGTGAAGGGGTTGAACAGACTGCACTGAAACTAGGTTAGTTGCAAATGGAGAAAAAAAAGTAGGGTGGAGACAAAAAGAAAAGCAAACAAGTTAAATACCACGATTGCAAGACATTATTTAGACTTGTTAATTATTGTGCCCGACTACAGGTGATCAGCAGTGTATTCCTTTGTCCAGTCTGCTGCATGATTACCGGCAAACCAATTATAATAATTTTACTGTATAATTTAATTACTATAATTACAGTCTCTTCTTATGGGATATAAAACAGGGCTGCAGGAGTTCCCAGCCCAGTTGTACTTTTAGAATTATCTGACATCTAAAGCAAATAATTCCGTTAGGCTGGGTTCAAACTGCTTTTCGGACCTTTGTTGCGGGTATGCATCTGGATATCTTCTAAAGGTATTCTGGCAGATCCTGTGACGGCTCTATACGAAACAACAACAGCCTGATGCTAAGAAAAATATGTGAAACCTCTTCTGGGTCAATATACTCATCAGACACATGGATACATTTCTTAAAGGGTATAGTTTCCAAAATTACGTATTTTTAGGGGTATTACGTTTTAGCACCTTAGGGTGTCCGCTAACTTGATATTGTGCCTAAAATATATCCTAATAAATATAAGGCCCCAAAATCTAGTAGGTGCTTCTCCTATTTTGAGACTTGTGGGTGAGTCAAACAGTGAACTGGGACCACATATGGGATATCTCAAATGTCAGAATGAAGTTGCATTTCCCTGCTTAATCTATTGTGTTCCAGTGAATAATGGAATAAAATGGAAAATTGGCAAAAAAAAAAAAATGTTAATTTTGAAACTTTCACCTTCACTTTGCTGTAATTCCTGTGAAAAACCTAGAGGGTTAATAAATCTCCTAAATTCGGTTTTGAATATTTTAAGCGGTGATGTTTTTTAAATAGAGTCAATTATGGGAGTGTCTAACATACAGGTCACTGAAAGCCAAATCAAAACTGGACTCATAAAACAATGTTGCAAATTTTCATAAAAAATGTGAAAAATTGCCACTACTTTTATAAGCACCCTGATGATAAAAAATAAAGAGACATTTGAAAAAGGCATGCCAATGTGCAGTAGTCATATGGTAAATGTTAGTTGTAAATTATTTTGAGAGGTATAACAATCTGTCTTACACACAGAAATTTTTGAACATTTCCAGATTTTCACATTATATTTTTTTACAAATAAATTTTGGTCCATACAATCCTTGTTTGTTACTAAAATCAAGCATAATGCATCATAAGAAAACAAAATCTCTGAATCATGTGAATAGGTAAGAGCATTAAAAAGTTATTCTCCTATAAAGTGACACCAGTGAAAATGGGGCTTCGTCATAGAGGTCAAAAGTGACAGCATAGGTAAGGGGTTAAAGTTGGCCATTAATATCGGATCTGCAGGAATCCAAATTCAGGTCCTCCCACCAATCAGCCGATGGAACACACCAATGCACTACAACGTGCACCACGTCCTCACCACGTCAGTTGCAGGACCGTCAGGCCTGTCATCACTTGGTCAGTTCCCTGTGAATCTCAATACTGAAGACCGTCGCCAATCTGTTCTTCAGTGGTTAACACAACCTGCATCGAGTGGTTTTACCTCCTCGTCCTCTCAATCACACCCACAAATGTCGTCATCATAATCGTCATCATCAGTCCAACCTGGAGCAAACACAGCCCAAATGTCAACCAATGTACAGACCACTGTGGATAATCTATATTCTGAAGAGCTCTTTCATGACACAATATGGTTAGGGTCAGAAGGCATTTCAAAAGATCATGAGGCCAAAGAGGATGATTTTGTGCCCTCAGAGGAGGAGAAGGAAGCTGGTCAGTCGGCAGAAATCCAAAGCGGTCAGCAACGCCTCACAGTGCCTGTGGCTTCTAGCCCGCAGCTTGAGGATGTAGACTGTCAGGACAAGGAAGTCACCCGTGATGATGATGTTGATGATGACATTGCGGATCCAACGTGGTCTTTTCAGCAGCAGTTGCTTAGGAGCGCTTCATCAGTGGAGGAGGAGGAGGATGCGGTAGTGTCAGTGCGGGTCCGGTCTCAGAAAGGGAGAGGGCGGTCGCACACATTCGCTGACAATCTGCCTGCCAGGGTCAGGGGTGGCAGCGGGAACACCGCTACTAGGTTTTCACTGTCGAAGAGGTCCAGGACCTGTGAATCCTGGGCCTTTTTCGATCAAGCCTCAGATTCGCCGACCGATGTCATATGCCGGATTTGCCGTCAACCCGTCAGTAGAGCAAAGAATCTAAAAAATTTAACTACCACCAGCATGAACAGGCACATACATGTAAAGCATGAATTGCTTTGGAAGAGTCACTTGGAGAAAAAAGGCCACACAGGTCCTGGGCTTCCAACCACTGTGACATCCTCTGTTTCCTCCTCTTCCACCACTTTCAAGACCAAGCAGTCCTCTGTTGCCGATTTGCCGGAGCAGTATGAGCAAGCACCATCCCCAGTCCCAGACACTGTCGGACGATTGCCACTGCTACCACCAGAGACGCAGCCAACCCCTTCTCTTTCCATCAGTTTGACCTGCACGCTGTACAGCTGCCAGTCTGGCAGCCAGACTTCTGTGTAACCAGGTGTGGGAGCATAAGAAACGCTTTCACCCCAACCATCCCAAAGCTAAAAGCCTGAATGTAGGCATTGCCATGCTTTTGGCCTTGGAAATGTTGCCTTTCGGCATAGTGGACACAGATGGGCTCTGCCACATTATGGCCCTGACATGCCCCCAATATCAGGTGCCGAGCAGGCATTTCTTTGCCAGAAAAGCTGTCCCTGCCCTGGCCAGTCCCATGGCAGAAAAAATCTCCAGCTCGATGGCTGCATCTGTGTCCACCAAAGTCCATCTCACTACAGACACATGGACTAGTAAGCATGGTCAAGGGTATTACATCTCACTGACTGCTAACCGGGTGAGTTGGGTGGATGACAGTGTCTCTGGGGATGATAGTGGGTCTCGGGCTCAGCAGACACTCTTCCACATTGCTGGGATGGTGCAGGGTCCAGATCCCCAAACTCCACGGGTAGCATCACGTGCCAATAGAAACCAGGCCATATGCTGGCCTATATAACCTTCAATCATCAGAAAACATCCCTACCCCATCGGACGTAGACATTAATAACTTTCTTTCCTCCATATCCTTGCCAACTTTATCATCATCTCAAGTAGAAATTTTAAATTCCCCCATTACTCAATTGGAAGTTGAGCAAGCCGTTCATCACAGTAAACTAAACAAGTCGCCAGGGCCTGACGGTATTACAAATGAGTATTACCAACTATTTTCAGATTTCCTTTCCCCCCATCCAACCAATCTAAGTAATGAGATTGCTATGTCCAGTAACCCACCAAAGGAACTACTACCAGCCGTTATTACCACAATTCCGAAACCGGCAAACCAACGGATAATACAGCTAATTTTAGACCTATCTCGCTACTAAACACAAACATTAAGATTAATGCTAAAATACTAGCTTCCCGGCTTAATATTGTCCTACCAACTCTAATTCACAGAGATCAAACGGGTTTTGTTCGGGGTAGACAGGCCAGAGATGTGACACGTCGCTTGCTTGATTTAGTGCAAATCGCTAACTTGGCAAATATGGATGCCGCCTTTCTATCATTGGATGCTGAGAAGCCATTTGATAGAGTTAACTGGCAGTATATTAAACTAGTCCTGAATAAATTTGGATTTACAGGCTTTATTTTTGATGTGATTATGTCTTTGTACACTAAACCATCAGCGTCTGTTCTTAGCTCTGGCTTCATCTCCTCCTTGTTTGACCTATCTAATGGTACTAGACAGGGCTGTCCGCTCTCTCTCTTAATATACGTTATGTGTATTGAACCTCTGGCCGAACATATAAGAAAAAATCCTCAGGTCTCTGGGTTATTAGTTAACAAGACCAATCACAAAATAAGTCTCTATGCAGATGATGTAATGTTAATTGTTTCGAATACAGGCACATCCACCCCTACCATCCTAGAAACACTTGCAACTTTTTCTAAAGTTTCTTATTAAAAACTGAATACCTCCAAGTCCTCAATCATCCCTATAAATAATCAGACTTCTCACATTTCTACTTTGAAGGCCTTTGATTTTAAAGTGGAAGAAACTTCAGTTGATTACCTGGGTATTACAGTCACTCCATCCCCTTCTCTTACATTAGACCCTAATTATAAATCTCTCCTGACAGATTTAGAAGTGGAGATCAAAAGGTTGACCACCCTTAATCTTTCCTGGATCGCTAAAATTAATGCCTTCAAAATGTCTCTGCTTCCGAAATTTATATATATATATATATATATATATATATATATATATATATATATATATATATATATATATATATATGTAGAGCAATTCCTTATATTTCAGGCGATTTCAGGCGCTCTTTTCTACTTTCATCTGGAGAGGAAAGAAAGCTAGAGTTAAGCGAGACGTTTTATTTCAAAGCGCAAAAGAAAGTGGTCTAGCATGCCCAATTTTTTTTCCTACAATGCAGCTATTCTGCTCGAGCAAACTTTTTTTCTTTGGAACCCTGGCCTTACTCTTTGGTCCCACATTGAATCTCACTCATTCACTCCATATCCATTACTACATCACCTTAAAGCTTCACTCTTTGTTGTTCCCTTACCATCTTCCCCACTTAAATCAATATCAGATATGTTTGAGTTATGGTCTATGTATGTCATACCTAACTCTTGGAAACATTTAGCTAGAAAAGATATTCCCTTCTTTTGCGCTGCTGGTCTGACTCTCTTCCACTTTGCTTGTGGCAGGAGCGAGCTATTCAAACAGTAGATCAGCTTTACCAAGGACTCAATCTATTACCGTTTACAACTATTTCCACCTCCTTTTCTCTCCCCCACTCAACCTTTTTTCAATTTCTGCAGATTCGACATATCCTCCAGTCTATTGACTGGTCGAACCCACCAATCAGCTATTCCGATTTTCATAATTTTCTTGCAAAGAAAAAAGGCTTTGAAATAGGCCTTTCTTTGATATATCAAGCATTTCTGGCCAAAGACCTGGACTCTAAATCTCACACTATGATAAAATGGGAAAGAGAACTTTCCTCAACGGCAAATTGACCAAACTTTCTTTAAAATAGTTTCTCCTTTTAATCATTAGCGATACAAAAAACAGACAACAGTCTTTGTAGACATAGAAATAAGGTGCAATACATATCACGCATCAGCGTAGTCCATATTCTCAATGGTATTAGATATGAGGATAGCTGGAGAGCAAGAGCCGTCCGCACACCCGGGTGTGCGGACGGCTCTTGCTCTCCAGCTATCCTCATATCTAATACCATTGAGAATATGGACTACGCTGATGCGTGATAAGTATTGCACCTTATTTCTATGTCTACAAAGACTGTTGTCTGTTTTTTGTATCGCTAATGATTAAAAGGAGAAAGCATTTTAAAGAAAGTTTGGTCAATTTGCCGTTGATGTTTAACATGTGAGCTATGGAAGACTCACATTCTGACTGAACCTAAAGAGGTGCATACTATTGTATAAAAATAATAGGTTACTTGTGTCGTGAAAGAGAACTTTCCTTACACTTTTCTAAGGAACAATGGATCAAAGCACAAAATATTTCATCCTCCCTGTCTAAATCCATAAACCATAAAGAGACCATGTTTAAAATACATTTATGATGGTACCTCCCCCCTCGAGACTGGCCAAAATGTTTTCCAGCTCCTCGGATCTCTGCTGGAAAGGTACCTTGTTACACGTTTGGTGGGGCTGCCCATTTATTCAAAAATCTGGAAGTCGGTTTCCTCCCTGCTTTTAGATGTCACGGACCTCTCATTCGCTTTAACACCTGAACTTGCGCTTTTAAACATAGGTTTAGACGAGCTACCATCTTCCTTCCGCACAATTATATTCCACACCTTCATAGCAGCTAGAACAGCTATTGCATTTAACTGGAAAGAGACTGTAGCCCCCTCTATATCCAAAGTAATTAGAAGAATTAACGATCTGCGATTGTTAAATTAAACTGATTGACTCCCAATTCATCTGTAATAAGAAGAAATCCCTCTGGGACTTGTGGTTATCTTCCAAGTACTGTGCTCCTAATGTCCTATATTAATTTCTCTGTTATACTTCTCAACAGCAGATATAAGATGGCGTTTTGTTTCTAATTTGATATGTGTTTTAATATCCACGATGGTTGTTTTATTTACACTGTTTGGTGTCCATTTTGGACCCTTTGTTATTGTTTTAATCTACTGCACTCTGTATTGTGAATAATTGTTAACTGCTCAAGCCTTTAACCCATTAACGACCTTGGGCGTATGAGTACGTCCCAGGGCCGCTAAGGGGCTTTGCAGGGCACAGCCGCCGGGTGTTAGCGGCTAATCGCCGCTAACACCCGGCAGTAACAGCGCCGGCGGGTGTTCCCCATTTTACAAATAAAATCATTAAAATAATAAAAAAGTTACACATATTTGGAATCGCCGCGTCCGAAAAAGTCCGATCTATAAAAATATAACATCATTTATCCCGTACGCTGAACACCGTAGAAGAAAAAAAATTCCAAACGCCAAAATTGTGTTTTTTTGGTCATTTTCCGTCACTCAAAAAATGGAATAAAAGTGATCAAAAAAGTCACATGCATTCCAAACTGCTAGCGATAAAAAGTTCACTTCAGCCCGCGAAAAATTCCCCCTCACTGACGTCCGTAGGTGTTAGTACAAAAAAGTTATTGGTCGCACAAAATGGCGCCACGGCGCAAATTTCAAAAATAGAAACTGTTTGGAATTTTTTTACGGTACCAAAACATGACGGAAACCCTACATGTTTGGTATTTCTGGATGCGTAACAACCTGTAGAATAGAGATAACACATTATATTTACCGAAGATTGAACGCCGTAAAAGCAAAATCCCCGCAAACATGGCAAAAATACATTTTTTTTTCACAATTTGTCCCACTTGGAATCTTTTTGCGGTTTCCCAGTATATTCTATAGTATAGTGAATAACACCATTAGAAAGTACATCTTGTCCCGCAAAATAAAAGCCCTCATGTGTCTATTTAGGTTTAAAAATAAAAAAGTTATGGCTTTCAGAAGGCGAGGTGGTAAAAACGAACGTGTCACCAAAAAAAAAAACGCCTGGTCTTTAAGGGGTTAATAAAGTTATGTTTAAAGAAACCAGGCCGTTCTGAAAATAATGTGTTTTGGAGACCGTCAAAACATAGGTCAAGAGCGCTCTGCGCACTGAGATCGACCAGTGGCTGGGTGCTAAGAACCTGGCGCCAGGCTAGGTGGTGTGCGACAATGGGAAAAATCTCCTTGCTGCCCTTAGGATCGGTAGACTTAAGCACATCCCTTGCCTGGCAAACGTCATGAACCTGGTTGTGCAGAAATATCTCAAGCGCTACCCGGGTCTGAACTGTCTGCTGAGGAAGGCTCGAGGTCTTAGCTCACACTTCCACGCAGCGTTGCAGCGTCATCTTGGCCTTCCCGTCAATGTTCTCATGGCAACATGAGCGTGGCAACACGCTGGAAATCCACCCTCCACATGCTCCAGCAATTGTGGCAGCAGCGTAATGCCATTATGTATGAAGTGTCGTATGGCCTGACGAGCAGTGGTGCGGACCTCGGGCGGTTGAGCCATAGAGAGTGGAGGCAGGTGAAGGATCTCTGCACCATCCTTCACAGTTTTGAAGGCGCCACCAAAATGGTCAGTCAGGAAGATGCCCTTGTCAGCATGACCATTGTGGTCATATTTTTACTGGAACAAGTGTTAGACACTCTGCAGGTCCCAGCAGTGATGGAGGAGGAGGCGGACACAAAGCCTTACTCGCCGAAGACCCGACTGTTTCCCAAATTTATAGGTCTTCTTTAGGCGGTGGTTCGAGGTCCAGGGCTGGTGTAGGACGGCACTTCAGCTCAAAGAGTACAGCGCATGAGGCTAGGCAGGGCTGTGGTGACGCTCAGGATGAGGAAATGAAGGAGGATGATGAGGCATCGCTGGACACCGACGGTACGGATTTCCCTTCAGTGGTAAGAGGTTGGCACAAATTACAAGGAGGAGGAGGAGGAAGATCCGTTTAGTGCCCCTCGATTTCGAGGCTTGGGAGATCCCGGCAGCATCTCACACATGAGTGCTTGGATGCTACATTACCTGCAACATGGTCCACGCATCAAGGCAATCAAAATGAACAGCGGTTACTGGGTGGCCACCCTCCTTGATCCACATTACAAATCAAAAGTCAGCAATTTCCTTCCACCCACACAAATTGACAGCAGAGTGCAGGAATATGAGACAGTGCTCATTGACCAACTCAAGACATCTGTCACGTCTTCACATTCTAATGTCACGGTGGAACAACATCAGCAACGTGCCAGCCGTAGAATGGCAAGTTGCCATAGCAGCAGCATCAGCAGCAGGCAGTGTGGCAGAAGCCTACTGGATGACATGTGGCAATTGTTTTTTACCATCTCATCAACGCCTGTAGGGCAGGGCAACATTCAGACACACAGAGACTGCCTTAAGACCATGGTCCATTACTACCTGTGACTCAACCCCGATGTTTTTGGACTTGGTCCAGACCCGATCGACTTCTGGGTGTCCAAATTGGATGAATGGCCTGAGCTTGGTTGGCATGCCATAGAAGTCTTATCCTGCCTGGCAGCCAGCGTTATCTCGGAGTGAACATTTAGCATAGCTGGTGGGGTGATAACTGATAAATGTATCCATCTTTCCGCCCGAGAATGTGGATTGTTTAACATTTATCAAAATGAATCAAGTGTGGATCTCTGACGATTTTGTTGCCCCGGTTGCCGATGTCACCAACTATTAAACTGTAGCAAGTCTTCATCACAATGTGAAATACACATTACACACTGAAAAAAATCAATGGTCCTATTGAAACATATCTTATTTGAAACACTCATTTCTTCTTGCAAATTTTATTCTGAGTGTCCAAAAGTTCCTTTTTGCTGGTTTTGGGGTCATGCAGCTGTAAAAGACAGCGATTAGTCAATGTCTTATTCAAAAAAATCTTGTTTAAAAATTCTTTTCTTCTTGCTAATTTTATTCTGAGTGTCCAAAGGGTCATTTTTGCTAGTTTTGGGGTCAGGCCACTGTTAGACACCAATATTAAAGGTCGTATTGAAAAAAATCTTATTCCAAATATTCATTTCTTTGAGCTAATTTTATTCTGAGTGTCCAAAAGGTAATTTTTTTGCTGGTTTTGGGGTCAGGCTACTGTAAAAAGGGGGCTAGGGGGCCAATACTTCTGTCAGAGGCCATAATCAAAAAGGGGCCCGGTGATATATTAGCAAATAGGAACTAGTAATGGGTCAGGGCCCCATTTGATTTAGCTGCATGGGGCCCTGAAACAGTTAATAGATGACTGACGGCAGCCCTGGCTACCACTGCACCCTCTATAACTATGGCCCAGCCAGCTTCACCTCCATGTTCCCCATTGGGATGTTCTTGCTGCCACCACATATATGACATGTTCTTGGGCCCTGGTGAAAAAAGTGATAGGGGGCTCCTGCCAGTTACAATGTTCCATTTCCAATACCGGCATCTTGTTACGTGTCAAAGACGGCCCATAGCAGCTGCTACTGCTGTATCTGCTGTAGCTACGCAGTTCTCAACTTTTCAGTTCCTTGCTGCAGTTTTGGGCGGACACCCAGTGTACAAGACACCGTTCTTCCATAAGACCCCATCGACTAACACAAGAGTCAAAAGGCATGGAACCTGGTAAATGTTCTCCAGACCCTTTCTTAAACATGGAGTTGTGCCTTTGTCAACATACATGCGCATCTACAAGAAGGGCGACATTCTGTACATTAAGGGTATAGGCACCATACAAAAAGGCATGCCACATAAATGCTATCATGGCACAACTGGCATGATATACAATGTTACACAGCATGCTGTGAGTATCATTGTCAACAAGCAGATCAAGGGTAAAATTCTTGCCAAAAGAATCAATGTCCGTGTGGAGCACATTTGCCACTCCAAGAGCAGAGATTTGTAGTTTCCTACAGCGTGTCAAGGAAAACGAGAGGAAGAAAAAGGAAGCCAAGGAGAAGAGCACGTGGGTGGAACTGGAGCGTCAATCAGCATTTCCAAGAGAAGCTCATTTTGTCCACACTCATGGAAAGGAACTTGAGCTCCTTGAGCCCATTTCTGATGAGTTTATGGCTTAATGTGACAATATCCTTTGCAAAATATTCCATTGTTGTTTAAGCATAAGGATGTGATAGTGCTACATAAGGCTTTTTTGAATTTTATATGGAGGGGCAAGCGCTTTCGTATAGGCAGAAATTTCTCAAGCACTACCCAGGTCTTGACTGTCTCATGAGAAAGGCTCAAGGTCTTAGCTCACATTCGCACCCTGCTTCAACCCAACTGTCAGCGTTGCAGCGTCATCTGGGCCTCTCCGTCAACCGTCTGCATTTCTTCGTGTAAATTTTGTCGGTGTCCAAAAGGTCATTTTTGCTGGTTTTGGGATCATGCTGCTGTAAAAGACAGCGACAGTCAATGTCCTATTCCCAAAAATCTTGTTTCAATAGTCATCTCTTCTTGCTAATTTTATTGAGTGTCCGAAAAGCCATTTTTGCTGGTTTTGTGGTCAGGCTACTGTAAAAGGGGTGCCAGGGGTACCAATAGGGCAGTACTCCTGTCAGGGGCTCTAATCAAAGTAGGGCTCAGTGATATGTTAAAAATAGGAAGTAGTAATGGGTGGGCCCCCATTTGATTTAGCTGCATGGGGTCCCGAAACGGTTAATAGATGACTGACGGCAGCCCTGGCTACCACTGCACCTTCTATAGCTACGGCCCTGCCAGCTGAACCTCCGTTTTCCCCATTGGGATGTTCTTGCTGCCACCACATATTTGACATGTTCTTGGGCTCTGGTGCAACAAGTGATAGGAGGCTCCTGCCAGTTACCGTGTACCATTTCCAATACCGGCATCTTCTTATGTGTCAAAGGGACCCCATAGCAGCTGCTACCGCTGTACCTGCTATAGCTATGCAGTCCTCATCTTTTCAGTTCCTTGCTGCAGTTTTGGGGGGGACCCCCAGTGTACAAGACACCGTTCTTCCATAAGACCCCATTGACTAACACAAGAGTCAAAAGGCGTGGAACCGGGTATATGTTCTCCAGACCCTTTCTTAAACATGGAGTTGTGCCTTTGTCAACATACATGCACATCTACAAGAAGGGCGACATTCTGTACATTAAGGGTATAGGCACCATACAAAAAGGCATGCCACATAAATGCAATCATGGCACAACTGGCATGATCTACAATGTTACACAGCATGCTGTGAGTATCATTGTCAACAAGCAGATCAAGGGTAAAATTCTTGCCAAAAGAATCAACGTCCATGTGGAGCACATTTGCCACTCCAAGAGCAGAGATTTGTAGTTTCCTACAGCGTGTCAAGGAAAACGAGAGGAAGAAAAAGGAAGCCAAGGAGAAGAGCCCGTGGGTGGAACTGGAGCGTCAATCAGTATTTCCAAGAGAAGCTCACTTCGTCCACACTCATGGAAAGGAACCTGAGCTCCTTGAACCCATTCACGACGAGTTTATGGCATAATGTGACAATATCCTTTGCAAAATATTCCATTGTTGCTTAAGCATAAGGATGTGATGGTGCTACGTAAGGCTTTTTCAAATTTTATATGGAAGGGCAAGCGCTTTCGTATAGGCAGACATTTCTCAAGCACTACCCAGGTCTTGACTGTCTCATGAGAAAGGTTCAAGGTCTTAGCTCACATTCGCACCCTGCTTCAACCCAACTGTCAGCGTTGCAGCGTCATCTGGGCCTCTCCGTCAACCGTCTGCATTTCTTCGTGTAAATTTTGTCAGTGTCCAAAAGGTCATTTTTACTGGTTTTGGGGTCATGCTGCTGTAAAGACAACGATAGTCAATGTCCTGTTCCCAAAAATCTTGTTTCAAATACTCATTTCTTCCTGCTAATTTTATTGAGTGTCCGAAAGGTCCTTTTTGCTGGTTTTGTGGTCAGGCTACTGTAAAAGGGGTGCCAGGGGTACCAATAGGGCAGTACTCCTGTCAGGGGCTCTAATCAAAGTAGGGCTCAGTGATATGTTAAAAATAGGAAGTAGTAATGGGTGGGCCCCCATTTGATTTAGCTCCATGGGGCCCTGAAACGGTTAATAGATGACTGACGGCAGCCCTAGCTACCACTGCACCCCCCTATAGCTACGGCCCTGCCAGCTGAACCTCCGTTTTCCCCATTGGTATGTTCTTGCTGCCAACACATATTTGACATGTTCTTGGGCTTTGGTGCAACAAGTGATAGGAGGCTCCTGCCAGTTACCGTGTACCATTTCCAACAGAAATCTGATAATGATGGCCTATCCTTTAATATAAACCAATTCTAAAATAGAATATTAATGAGCTCAGGCACATTAGTACAGAGATGACCATATTTAACATTAGTTAAAAAGTCATGAGCTCTGGGAGTTGGCACAAGACTTCTCAAACTAAACAGAACATATGGAACAAGAACTATCCACAAACACGGTCTCTAACACAGACTAAGTATAGGTCTGTGACAGAGGAATCTCACGCCGGGCTGTAAGGAGTTATGTATGACAAGCAGTGTCTGCAGCTGGCCTGATGCTATATTAGGACATAGAGCTATGTGAACTGTCTGAAAAATGAGGCCTGAGACAATAAACAGAAGCACAAAGACACTCGTTGAAAGGCAACAGTCAAATATTATTATGTGAACCAAGAGGTTCACATAAATGAATAAAACACCAATTATGTATCATCTCAGCAAAAACAAAACTAAATGTATATAAATTTAACCTGGACACAAAGATTATAACAAGTAATCATAAAGACCGAGAAATATAACACAGGAAACCATCCTATTAACTCCTTCAGATTGAGTTTTTTCAGTTTGTAAAAAAGAAACAAAACAGCTGTGTGCTGTGTGTAGGGCAAAGAGCTAAACTTTTTGTTCTTTATCGCCTGCTTTTATATTTTAAGACTAGCGCCATATACTGATTTTTTTTTTTATTGCTAGATCATCATATTACATAAATACACAGTCACACTGCATAGAAGTAGATGAAAACTAGAGTCACATGAGAGTTATTGTCAGGTTCGGCTTACCAAGAGGCAAACCAGAGACGTGGATCCTTTGCACCACCGCAAGCGATGGTATTAGCCACTCCAGGGAGCGGAGTCTAAGTAAGTCCGGTTTCACCAAGCCCGCCGCAAACGGGATGGACTTGCTTTCGGCGGATTGCGACCAGGTCGCGACCCCTGGCGTGACTTGCTTGCGGTGGCTGCCGAGGTGTGGTGCGGTACAAAATCGTGGAGCAGGCTCGTAGTCGGAGACAAGCAGGAATGTCAGGACAGCAGCAAAGGTTCGTGGTCGAGGGACGGAGGCAGAAGATACGGTAACGGGAAACAAGACTAGATACTCGGGAACGCTTCCTCTCTAGGCACAGGGCACTATCGATTCAGCAATGTGATAAGGAAGGGTCAGGACTTAAATAGGATCAGCGCCTGGTGAAACCAATCACCGGCGCGCTGTCCCTTTAAGTTGAGCTGCAGTACCGAAGCAGAGCAGGAGCGCAGCGGAAGACAGTGCCGGGGCGCGAGTGTGCCTGCGACCCGAGACGGAGGTCACAGGGACACTTGTGACAGAACCCCCCCCCCTTAGGCCTCCCCCTCTTTCTAGTCTGCAGAAACCTCTTCAGGAGGTCCTGGTCCAGAACGTTATCCTCCGGCTCCCATGACCTTTCCTCAGGCCCAATCCCCTTCCAGTCAACCAAAAAAAATCGTCTCCCCTAACCGTCATCATGGCTAAGATCTCCTTAACAGTAAAAACATTGGTGGAGTCAGCTAAGGGAGATGGAAAAGCCCCCGCCCCGGGGAAAAACCGATTGGGGGATGACCAAATTACCAGGGGGGAAACGGGGAAGGGAGTTTGGATCGCAAAAAAAAGGGGGGAACCCGGGAGTTTTGGGCCCCAAAAAGGTTTGATGCACCTCAGGATTTCCCAAAAGGGACCAAAGAAAAGGGGCCCCCAAGTTTAATAGTTGGGAATTTTTGAGGCGGACATACGGGGCCAGAAAACCCAAAAACCTTTTCCCCGGGGCCAAAGTACTGAGGGGATCCCCCTTTTCTTGTTCACCCTAACCTTCATCGGGAAAGGGCCTGAAAAAAGATTTGCCGTTCTTTTTCCATATGAAGAAAAGGCCCACGGACAAACCCGTATACCGCGGTAAAATTCGGGGAGGGGGGGGGGGCAAGGGAAAGGGGCGGCGGGGGTGCCGGCCCGAATACCACAAAAAAGGGGGGATGCCCCGCCAAAAATCATACCCAGAAAATTTGGTAAAAAAACCTCACCCAAGGCAAAGGAAACAAAAAAATCGTCGTGACAGAAATTTACAAAGGGCAAGGTGGGAAACCCGGGACCTGATTCACCCCTTTCAACCTAGCCTTTGGGATTCCCCAATCCATTTTTAAAACTAGAAATTTGGGGAGCAGAGACCACTGCAGAATCTTGAGAAAAATTTGAACTCCCGGGCCCCGAGACGATATTTTGTAAACCCAAAGCAATCAAAAAAAAAGCAAAAGAAGAGTTTACCCCAAAACGGGGAAGCGGAAAGGGAACCAGGTAGGGGAAAGAAGTCGCCATTTTAGAAAATCGGCCCGGTGACCACCCAATAACTGTTTACGGGGCCGTAGGGAGGCAGATTGGTGATGAAGTCCATGGCAATGTGGACCCATGGACTGCTAGGAACGGGCAGAGGTTGCAGCAGGTTTGAGGCGCAGAGACTTGTTGTGGGCACATGCGGTACATGCTTCCAGAAATTCTTGAACGTCTTTGGCCAGATCTGGCCACCAGTAAAAACGGGCAGAGAGCACGATTTCCGAACCCCTGGGTGTCCGGCTAGTCAAGAACAATGTCCCCAGTTCAGCACCCTTTTCCGGAGCGCAGTGCGCACGTACGTCTTGCCCGGGGGTATACGTTGGAGGTTTATGCGAGCCAAAGATATCAGACATTCAGGGGGCACTATGTGCCGAGGAGTGGCCTCTTCCTCTCCACAAATATCCGAGGCACAAGAAAGGGCATCGGCTTTGATATTCTTCTCCGCTGGTCGGAAATGGATAACAAAATTAAAATGAGACCACCTGGCTTGGCGTGGGTTTAGATGTTGTGCTGTTTGGAGGTAGAGAAGATTCTTATGATCAGTGAAGATGTTCACAGGATGCCGAGCCCCTTCCAGGAGGTGGCGCTAATCTTCCAAGGCAAGCTTAATGGCCAGAAGTTCCCGATCCCCGATGGTATGGTTTCTTTCAGCGGGCAAGAAAGTTTTGGAAAAGAATCCGTAGGTTCATGTCTTGCCTTTAGGACCCTTTTGGGTGAGAACTAGTCCAGCCCCTACGGAAGAGGCGTCTACCTTCAAGAAAAATGGATTCTCTGCATCCGGCAGGGATAAGATGGGTGCCGAGGCGAAGGAAGGCCTTTAGCTTGGTGAAGGCCTCTTCGGCGGCTGCCGGCCATAGCCTGGGGTTGCCATGTTTCCTGGTGAGGGCCACAATAGGAGCTACCAAAGTCGAGAAGTGTGGGATGAACTGCCTGTAGTAATTCGCGAACCCCAGGAAACGTTGTATGGCCTGAAGACTGACAGGTCGCGGCCACTGAAGGACAGCAGACAGTTTAGCAGGATCCATCTGTAGCCCCTTGTCGGAGATAATGTATCCAAGAAACGGGAGGCTGGTCTGGTGGAAAAGGCATTTCTCAAGTTTGGCATAGAGGTGATTTGTCACGGGTGGTCCCGCAGCCCCTCGCCCGGGCTGCGGGCGCACTCGTGTTGTCACCCGCCGGGTCCCCGCTGCCCCTGCCGGGCCCGCGGGTCGGGTCCCGGCTTCCCCCTTACCTTCCGGCGCTCCTGAGTCCTCTCGTCCTCCTGGCCGGCCGGCGTGCGCGCGCCCGCCCCTTAGGCGCGCGCGCGCCGGCTCTCGAGGATTTAAAGGGCCAGTACGCCCATTATTGGCTAAGATTGGCAGGTGACCCTATTTAACCCTCTTCCTTCCGGGTCACCTTTGCCGGATCTTTAGTGCCGTACAGCCTATAGAGAAAGCTTCTAGTGCCTCGTTGTCTGTCTACCGTGTACCGAACCTCTACGCTCCTGTTTCCTGACCACGAACCATTGCATGCCTTTCCTGACCCTCCTGCCTGTCCCCCGACTCCGCCTGACGCCATCACGATTCTTTACCACGCACGCCTTGTCGCCACCTGCAAGCAATGTCACGGCCCAGTGGGACGACCTGTATTCTCCCGCCGCAGCAAGCCAAACCCGCTTTGCGGCGTCTCTGGTGAAACCCGGTCCCTCTACTTAGAATTCCGTCCCTGGTACGGCTTACTACACCATCGCTTGCGGTGGTCCAGCGGATCCACACCCTGCATTCGCTACAGTAAGATACCGGCCAAGATCCCGCCAAGTGAACCTCTGCCCCGGTGAGTCCCGGATCTCACGCATAAGGCTTTCATCATTCTCATCAACTAGCGCAAACAAGCCCTGCAGCTGAACCATTTGTACCCCCATAAGCCAGCAACTCCAGGCTAACCAACAGCCGCCGACTCCCTCCTCCTGTGTCTACACCCTCATCCGCAGCACCCCGGGACTTCTCGGCTGCGCATACCACTACCTGACGAGTTTGACGGGGACTCCAAAACTGTGCAGGGGATTTATTACCATGCTCGATTGCACGTTGAGGTAGATGGCTGGTCAATTTTCCCCACTGAACGTTCCAAGTGGCCTTTCGTGGTCAGTCTGCTGTCCGGGAAGGCTCTAGCTTGGGCCACCCTACTCTGGGACCGGGGCGATCCGTAACGACGGACCTACATGACTTTCATCTCATGAGTTCCGCAATGTCTTTGAAGATCCGGCACGGGCTTCCTCGGCAAGAGACCAGACTCTACTCGAACCTTCGCCAGGGTGACTCCCTCTGTCGGCGACTAACGCAGTACGTTTCCCGACCCTGGCGGTCGGAGCTAGACCCTGGAAAGACGCCGCCCAAAAGTGCCACTTTTAAAAGGGCCTTCCGGCAGAGTTAAGGACGCCCTAGAAGCGGCTAGAGAGATCCCGTCCTCTCTAAGTGAACTGGTCCACCTAGCCACTCGATCGATGTTACGCTTCGCCGATGCGACAAGAAGGAACTACGCCAAGGAACGTGATCTCGCCCGACCACGCCGTTTGCCTCGTCTGGCCCCGGTCTTCCCCAAAGACCCCCCAGCTTGCCGCTCTTCACTTCCTACCATTGAAGAACCCATGCAGGTGGACCGTGCACATCATTCTCGAACAGGAGCTGTCCACGCCGTCGGGCAGAGAAATTGTGCCTTTACTGTGCCAGCCCGGATCACTTTCCGGCCTGGTTGCCCCGCTTCGCCCACAGCGGCAGGGACGCCCGCAACCTAGGCTATGATCGGAGAGGCATCCCTGGTGGAACACTTCCTCTCCAACGTCTTTACTATGAGTTGAAGTTCTTCGGTTTCCGGACTCGCTTTTTTCGGGTGCCCCGCCTTTCAGGACTCTGATCCGCCGTGAATTTTATTCATGCCTCCCTGTGTCCCAGTAAATTCGCCTTCCGGTGACCCTCTGGAGAGCCCGGTGATATCCTCCGTGAGTGGCGAGCTACTTAGGAGCCATCCGTACAGTGACCAAGAGTCGTTGTCACTCTCTCTTTCCGCGAGGGGCCTTACACAGGAGGATATCACCTCTAACGTACCTCCCTCGGTCGATCCTCCGCTATCCTCTTGGGTCTTCCGTGGCTACAGCTCCATGCCCCGACCCTCGAATTGGATAACCGGGGAGATACTACGCTGGGCTCCGACTGCCAGAATCGCTGTCTCTCAGTTTTCCGCTGCTGTCCGGGCCATTCCACCTCATCATCTTACAGGTCCCTGCCAGGCCTTCCCCCCCCGTCCCGCTGAATACCGGGACTACGTGGACGTCTTTTTTTTCGGAGAAACATGCCGAATCTCTTCCCTCCTCACCATTCCCTGATGACTGTCCCATTGACCTCCTACCTGGAGACCCATCCTCCTCCCGGGGTTAGAGTTTAACCCCGTTGTCCAGACCAGAACTCAGGCATGTCGGACTATATCCCGTGAGAACATGCAAAAGGCTTTATAACGCAAGTCCTCCATGCACCCGCCGTAGCCGGGTTTTTCATCGTACAGAGAAGGATGGATTCACTCCGTGCCCTGCCATCTGACTACCGGGGCCTGAACCATATTACCGTGAAAAACCGGTAACCCTTTGCCACTCATTTAACTGAACTCTTTGACCGCTTCAAGAGCCAAAGGTCCTTCACCAACCTGACCTGCGCGTGGCATACAAACACATCAGGAACCGGAGGGAGATGATGGAACACGGCGTTCAATACCGCGCGACGGCCATATTGAATACCTGGTGATGGCCATTCGTCTGTGCAATGCCCCCGCGGTCTTTCAGGAGTTCGTAAAACGACATCTTCCAGGACCTTGCTCTACACGTGTGTCATTCGTGTAATCTGCGACATTCCGTTTTCTCCCCTGAACTCCGACCCAACTATCTCAGGTCGCCCAGGTACCAGCAACGCCTTTCCCCCCCCCCCCCCCCCGCAGCAACCGCCTGACGCCAAGTAGAGAAGTGCGTGTTCCACCAACCAACCCAGTCTGCCCTTTCCTCGGTTACATTGTCTCCGACCGAGGCCTTGCAAATGGAAGTCCCTCCAAGCTGTCTGCTTAACTTGCAATGGCCACGACCAGTTGGACTTCGAGCCATAAACTTTTTATTTGGGGCTTTTGCCAATTAATGTATCGACAGTTTTTATATCCACTTCTCTACACTGGTGCTCCTATTGTAGCTCTGCACCAGGAAGAAGGCCCATCCCAAATGATGGCCACCAGCGGCCGAAAGAGCCTTCCTCGGATTTTGAAGTCGGTCCATTTTGCTTCCGCACCTATTCCGTCACGCCCTGATCCTTGAGAAGCCTTTTCTCTCTGGAGGTGGATGCCTCTCGGTGTGTGGCCGAGCTTTTCTTACTCAAAAGGGATCCCAGGGGAAAACCGTCACCTGCCGCTGTTCTTCCTCCCAAGACACCTTCTCGTCGCAGAAGGAACTATCTATAGGGGAACGAGAAGTATGCTCGCTATCAAGATGGCCCTGGAAGAGTGGTCGCATTTTCCTGGAGGGATCTCGTCAAACCTTACGAGGTGTACACTGATCAGCACAAATCCTTCTGTCCCTCCAGTCGGCCCAGCGCCTCAATCCGCGGCAAGCACGGTGGTCTCTTTTTTTTTTTTCCAGATTTGACTTCCGGAACCATTTTACGCCAGCCAGAATAACATCCCGGCTGATGCTCTCTCTGCGCATCCGACGTCCTCCGGAGAGGAGCCGCAGCTTCAACACATCATACCTCCGAACACCCCTGATACCCAGCAGACACCTGTCCTCCTCCGACAGATACCTCCTGGCTAAGACCTACTTGCTGTCCATCGCTGCTGCAGGAAAATCTTGAATTGGGGACACTGCCTCCTTGTGGCAGGACATCCGGGGGCCCGAGATCCGGTCCAGATTGTATCTCTCGGTTCTACTGGTGGCCAGACTGGCTTAAATGATATAAGGACATCGTGGATGCCTGTGCTACTTGTGCCGAATAAGTTACCCCGCCAAAGTCCTTACGGGCTGCTGCGACCCCTTCCTACGCCCAGAACTCCTTGGTCCCATGTGGCGATGGACTTCATCACCGACCTTCCATCATCTTCGGGTAACACCGAGAACTGGGGTCAATACGGATAGGTTCACGAAATTTCGCACTTTGTTCCCACTGCCCGGGTTTACCTTCCAGCACCACGTCCTTGCCCTCCCTGTTTCTTTACTCACATCTTCCGCATGCACGGCCCTGCCCCAGCACATCGTATCTGATCGTGGGGTGCAGTTCGAGTCCAAGTTCTGGCGCGCACCTCTGCTCCCCGATTGCGGTGAAGTTTATACTTCTCATCGTACTTACCATCCGCAATCTAACGGCCAGGGTAGAGAGATCAACCATATTCTGGGCAGTTACTACGACACTTGTTTCTTGCTCGCCAGGATGATTGGCAGACCTACCTACCCTGGGCCGAATTTTCAATATAATTCCAATGTGAATCAGGTCCTCAGGCGCATCTCCCTTTTTTATTGTATATGGTCGTCATCCCCGCCCCCCTCTCCCTCTTGTCCCTCCTCCTCCGCGTTCCCTCTGAAGATTGCCTTGGTCCACGACTATCTGGCATCTGGAGCAGACCACGTCAGTCCCTGCAAAATGTGCTTGCCGCCCGTAATGAAGGTCCAAGGCGACAGTAAAGGAGACAAGCTCCAACCCTTTACCCTGGAGACAAAGTATGGCTTGTCCGCCAAATATGTCAGACTAAAAATCGCCCATTTACAATGCTTGGGCCCGCGCTTCCTAGGTCCCTTTGAGAAACCTGAGCCGTATTAATTCCCTGTAGGCATATAAGCTCAAACTCCCTCCCACCATGCGGATCCCTAATTCTTTCCAGTATCCCTCCTAAAGCCCGTCCGTGTTGAAACCCGCTTCTCCAGAAAAGTTGTCCCCCTCTCCCTGAGTCCGTAGCCTCCAACATATTTGCGGTAAAGAGATCTTGGGCAATAGGTTTTTTAGGGTAAAACGGCAATTTCTTGTTGATTAGGGAGGGATTCCTGGACCGGAAGAGAGATCTTGGGAGCCTGAGGAGAACATCCTGGACCCCGCGGTCTCCGTTTTGACCTTCCTCCAACCAAATAAGGAGGGGGCCTAGGGGGGGGTACTGTCACGGTTGGTCCCGCAGGCCCTCGAACCCCGCGCTGCGGGCGCACCTCGTGTTGTCACCCCCGCCGGGTCCCCGCAGCCCCATGCCGGGCCACGCGGGTCGGGTGTCCCCGGCTTCCCCCTTACCTTCCGCGCGCCAGAGTCCACTCGTCCTCTCAGGCCGGCCGGCGTGCGCGCGCGCCCCGCCCCTTAGGCGCGCGCGCGGCCGGCTTCCTCGGAGGATTTTAAAGGGCCAGTACGCCCATAATGGCTAAGATGGGCAGGTGACCCTATTTAACCCTCTTCCTTCCGGGTCACCTTTGCCTGGAACTTTAGTGCCCTACAGCCTATAGAGAAAGCTTCTAGTGCCCTCTTTTCTGTCTACCGGTACCGAACCTCTACGCTCCTGTTTATCCTGACCACGAACCATTGCCCGCCGTCTGACCTCCTGCCTATTCCCCCCGACTCCGCCTACGCCTCACGATTCTGTACCACGCACTGCCTTGGCTGCCACCGCAAGCAAGTCACGCCAGTGGGACGACCTGGTAGTTCTCCGCCGCAGCAAGTCCATCCCGCTTTGCGGCGGGCTCTGGTGAAAACCGGGCTCTACTTAGATTCCGTCCCCTGGTACGGCTTACACCATCGCTTGCGGTGGTCCAGCGGATCCACTACCTGCATTCGCTACATGATTGTTGCGCAAACGGCTCAGAACCTGGCGTACGTTGGTCTGGTGGGACTCCGGATCGGGTGAGAAAATCAGGATGTCATCTAGATAAACCACTATGCAGGTATACAGGAGGTCTCGGAAAATATTGTTGACGAATTCCTGGAAGACCGCGGAGGCATTGCACAGGCCGAAGGGAATCACCAGGTATTCGAAATGCCCATCTTGAGTTTTGAAGGCCGTTTTCCACTTGTTCCCCTTTCTGATCCAAATGAGGTTATAGGCTTCTCGCAGATCCAACTTGGAAAAGATTCTGGCCCCCCCGGAGGCGATCAAAGAGCTCGGTGATGAGCGGTAACGGATACCGATTCTTAATGGTGATTTTGTTGAGGCCACGGTAATCAATGCAAGGGAGCAGTGACCCATCCTTCTTTTCCACAAAGAAGAAGCCGGCACCCGCGGGTGAGGTGGATTTGTGGATGAAGCCCTTACGTAGATTTTCTTGGACATAAGCAGACATCGCCTGGGTCTCGGGTACAGAGAGAGGGTACACCCTTCCCCGGGGAGGACTAGAACTGGCAGTAGGTCAATAGGGCAGTCATAGGGACGATGAGGAGGAAGAGTCTCCATTTGTTTCTCCGAAAAAACATCCTGGAAGTCCTGATACTGCACCGGTAGACATGGAAGAGGCTTGGGAGATTGCCGTGGAGGAGTGGGGCGCACCGGGCGAGGTGCCACTAAGCAACGAGACTGGCAGTCCTGGCCCCAATGCAAAACTTCACCTGACTTCCAGTCCAGCATAGGGGTGTGACGCTGCAGCCATGGAAGCCCCTGGAGGACAGCCGAGGAAGAACAGGGTAACACGAAGAATTCGATCCTCTCTTTATGTAAGGCTCCCACTTGCAAGGACACTGGTTCCGTCCGAAAGTGGATAGAGTCACTCAGCAGTTCACCGCTGACAGATGAAATGACCAGAGGTTGGTCTAAGCGGACCACTGAAAGGCGATACTTGGTTACCAGGGTAGCGTCCATAAAAGTCCCGGCTGATCCAGAGTCCAGGAAGGCGGCTACTTGGAACAAGGTTCCCGGCATTGGTAGCAATCAGAACCGGCACAGTGAGACGAGGAGAGGAATTGCTCACACCTAGGGACACCTCTCCCACGAAGCCTAGGTGCGTGCATTTCCCGGACATTGCTGGCGAAGCGGGCAGCCCCTGTGGAAATGTTCAGGGCTGCCGCAGTAGAGACAGAGGTTTTCCTCACGATGTTCTGTTAGCTCCTGTGGAGTCAGATGAGCCCTGTCCACCTGCATGACTTCTTCAAGGTCCGGCTGCAAAGGAGGCCGTAGGAACACTGGCGCTAAACGGGGCAGATGGCGGGATCAGACTGGCTCACGTTCCTGACGAAGCTCCTCCCATCTCTCAGAGAATCGTACGTCGATGCGAGTGGCTAGATGAATTAGCTCACTCAAAGAAGACGGAGGATCCCTGGTGGAGAGGGCATCCTTAATCTGGCTGGAGAGATCCTTCTTGAACAAGGCACACAGCGCTGCATCATTCCAGGCCAATTTTGAGGCCAGTGTACGGAATTGCACAGCGTAGTCCCCTATGGAGGAGTTCCCCTGCTGCAGGTTCAGCAACGCAGTTTCCGCTGAGGATGCGAGGGCGGGTTCCTCGAACACACTTCGGAAATCTTGAAGAAAAGTACCCAGGTCAGCCGTGACGGGGTCGTCTCAGTCCCAAAGTGGAGTCGCCCAGGCCAGGGCTTTCCCAGAAAGCAGACTGACCACGAAGGCCACCTTAGACCTTTCTGACGGGAACTGTCTGGCCAGGAGTTCCACGTGGAGAGAGCATTGGGTGATGAAGCTCCTGCAGGCCTTAGGGTCCCCAGCAAATTTCGGCGGCATGGACAACTGGAGCTGCTGCCATGGGAGCTGCCACGGCAGGCGACTGCTGCTGCTGAGTCTCGAGGAGCTGCTGCATCATCGACATCAGCTGATTAAGCTGTTGCGCTTGCTGAATGATCTGCTTGGATTGCTGGGCCACGGTGGTGGTGATGTCAGCGACGCTCGGAAGAGGCACCTTGGCTGGATCCATTGCCGAATCGAACAGTCAGGTTCAGCTTACCAAGAGGCAAACCAGAGACGTGGATCCTCTGGACCACCGCAAGCGATGGTATTAGCCATGCCAGGGAGTGGAGTCTAAGTAGGTCCGGTTTTCACCAGAGCCCGCCGCAAAGCGGGATGGACTTGCTGCGGCGGATTGCTACCAGGCCCCTACCCCTGACGGGACTTGCTTGCAGTGGCTGCCGAGGTGTGGCGTGGTACAAAATCGTGGAGCAGGCTTGTAGTCGGGGACAGGCAGGAAGGTCAGGACAGGCAACTATGGTTCGTGGTCGGGGGACGGAGGCAGAAGATACGGTACATGGAAACAAGACTAGATACTCGGGAACGCTTGCTCTCTAGGCACAGGGCACTATCGATTTGGCAATGTGATAAGGAAGGGGCAGGACTTAAATAAGATCAGCGCCCGGTGAAACCAATCACCGGCGCGCTGTCCCTTTAAATTGAGCTGCAGAACCGCGCGCGCCCTCTAGGGGGTGAGCGCGCATCCGGCAGCAGCAGGAGCGCGGCGAGGTAAGTGGATCATGCTGCCGGGTCGCGGCGCTGCTCACAGCGGAAGACGGCGCCGGGGCGCGAGTGTGCCTGCGACCGGACACGGAGGTCGCAGGGACACTAGTGACAGGTATCACATGAAATAAGCGGTCATCTAACACTAAATCAGCATTTTTATTAGACCTCTAATCAGGCATGGCTTTAATTAAAAGTATATTTTCCATTATATCTACACACACACCCACACACACACACATATAAATATGCAGGGGCGTAACTAGAGAAGCCAGGGCCCCAAAGCAAACTTTTGGATTGGGCCCCCCCCCCCCCCCCCCGGCCCCCCCCCCCCCCCATTGCCCACCTCCCTGACAAAGACCATGTACCAGGACATGCAGTTAGATAATGTAGATAATACAAAGGGTAAATATCTCACCATACATATCACCATCATACTGCTACCAAACAAATCCACTATACCAAGACCAACATTACTAATAACCCTATTACATAGGAACCTGATTATACCGCCAGAACATGACCACAAAGTGACTGAATAATACCCCTACACTATTATTGATCAGTACACAAAGCCAATAATACCGCAATATAGTGACCATATAGTGGTATATACTAGTGTACACAGGCTCTGCAGACTGTATATTACCTCCATACAGTGACCATATAGTGGTAGCTACCAGGTACACAGGTGCTTTGCAAATAGTTTACTTACATTTAGGGCCTCACAGGTGGCGTCTTGTCTGAGGAGTCGTTCACTTTCTCTTTTCTTCTCTATTCGGTCCAGACCTCCATGATGACTTACTCCGTCCACCACTCGTCCCTGTAGAATTTACAACACAAATACCTGAGACTCCTCACTTTTTTTAATCATTTTCCCAAGTGAGTGCCCCCTCCCCTCATATACAAACTCCCCATTTATAATGGCCCAAATGGTAAGAATTACCCCCTGATAATTATGGGGCTCCCCCAGTCGGTATGTAGGTACAACGGGGCCCCCGGGCGGTAGCTAGGTAGCTTGGGGAGATGTAGGCAGCTTTGGGCCCCTGGGCAGTAGCTTAGGGTTCCTATGTAGGTAGAATGGGGGCCCCCTGTAGCTTAGGCCACCCCTTGTAGGCAGAATAGCTCCCCCCCCTGTAGATTAGAGCCCCCTCGTAGGCAGAATAGTTCCCGCCCCCTGTAAATTAGAGCCCCCTTGTAGGCAGAATAGTCCCCCCCCCCCCGTAAATTAGAGCCCCCTTGTAGGCAGAATAGTCCCCTCCCCCCCCCCCCTGTAAATTATAGCCCCCTTGTAGGTATTCTCCCCCCCCCCTCCCCCTTTAGGGCCCCCCGTAGCTTATTACTCACCTGGCCGCGCTCCCCCGGCGTCTCCGTCTCATCCCAGCCCCAAGCCTGCTGCTTTAGGCTTGGGGCTGAGGACAGGAAGTTCGGCAGGCGGCGCGATGACGTCACTTCCGCCGCGCCGCCTGCTGAGCGATGTACGGCAGGGGCAGGGAGCGCACAGCTCTCCCTGCTCCATTGTTCATCTTAATTGTATGCGCGTCGCACGGACGTGCATACAATTAAGAGAGGGCCTCTGTGAAGCAAGGGGGCGGAGCCTGCTGGCGGCGGCGGCCCCCCCCCCCCCCACCCGGCTTCACAGACCGGCCCCGCTCTGGGCCCGCCGCAGTGAACTGTTATGTTCACTGCCGGCGGGCCCATAGCGGCATCACAGGGGTAGCAGAGGTGGTAGCAGGGGCCACCGGGCCCCCCCAAGCCACCGGGCCCCGTAGCAACTGCTACCCCTGTAGTTACGCCCCTGTAAATATGTATACACACTGTATATTACCCAAATGTCATGGACCTATATATGGTGCCTGATGTGGTCCAGCATTTCCCTGTTAGTCCTCTAAACCCAAACCCAAGAACAGATGAGGGGGAAAAATATCATAGACAAAAAGGAAAGAAAGATTGATCATTGATAAATAATCCTGTAACACCAGGAAATATAAAAAAAATACCTCTGTAGATTAAACATCCTACGTAACAGGACTGCATTTTCGTCTGGAATAAAACAAAAAAACAAAAAAAGTCAAGACTGGTACTACTATTTAATATGCGAGAAAAGAACACTGGAGTGTGGTCAGGTATGTGCAGGACTTACCTGTGAAGAATCAAGGCACAACTTTAAAATAGGTCTATGGCACTGCTGCTGCTTGAAGACCTAGAAGACATGCAGCCCCTACTGGCCGTCAATATGGACATAAAGATTAGGTCAAAACGCAGGTCTTTCTGGGGTGCTGGCAGGTGTAGAACTGAAGAAGGCATGCCAAAGGCAACCAAAGTAAGATGCATTCTTTATTTTATGCACATAAACAATGTGATTTATGCAACACTTAGAGTAAACTTAGATGGTCTCTGGATGCTCAAAATTTATTACGTTGGTGTATGCTGTTATGGCAAAATTGGCACATCTTTAGACCTGTCTGACTTCTTATACCAGTGACTGGTTGGCTTACTTTGCACCATATACTACCCCCAAATTTTAAGGCACTCTGTGGCCGTCAATTACAGTAAGTCTGCCGATTGATTGATTGATTGATTGATTGATAGATAGATGGAGATGTGAGATAGACAGGAGATAGATAGAAGAGAGATATACAGATAGATAGATGGATAGGAGATGTGAGATAGATAGGAGAGAGATGGATGGATAGATAGAGTAAGGTGGCGACAGCAGGAAAGGTGTAGAATGGAGTATATATCCCAGCCAGGGTCCTGGCATGCACCTTCAGAAGTCCAGACACATGCCACCAAGGTAAGGATTAGAAATTAGACAGGTGTCGACAGTACGGGCTGTCAACATACGTTTAGCGTGTTAGTATGGCTTCCAGCCATTCCTGGGTCGGCCTTTCATTGGGAATAAGCATAGAGCAGGGTGGGTGCTTACTCCCCATGTTCCACTCCAGGATTTGCCAGGTCAGCTGACTAGAGGTGGCTACAACCCCAGAATACTTTTGAGTCTAGGGAGCAGACATACTGGAGAACCAGCAGGGCTGCTAAACATTTGTTGAGATACTTACAAGGTGATAGTGAGTATTACTTTGTTAGTCAGAGCTCAGACGAGCAGGCTTTTGTTTTGTTTATATTGTATAATAAAGAAAAAGTTTTAGCCAACTAACCACTCCACAGATATGGCTGCACGGCTGCACTCTGGAAGCACAATCAGGAATAGCATAAGAGAAAAATCACCAGCAGCTCCAATGATGAATAAAAACTGAAAGTCTCTATTTGAAAAATGAAGCGTAGAAACACAGTAAAATGGTATAATGATAGCTGACGCGTTTCAAGTCCCACTGGACTCCAGTGAGACTTAAAACACGTTAGCTATCATTATGCCATTTTAGTGTGTTTCTACGCTTCATTTTTCAAATAAAGACTTTCAGTTTTTATTCATCATTGGAGCTGTTGTTTGTTTATATTGTGCATGCCTTGCACTTGTTTTTGTTGCTGCTTAATAAAAATACAGATGTCCTGTATTTACACTCGAAGATCTGTGTCTGTCTCAAGATAAAACGTGTGCCAAGATCCCATAGCCGCTAAAGCTCACATTTGATGGAGGATGCAATGGGCATATTAGAGGCAGTACTCTCCTGAGACAGATAGAAACAGGAAAAACCTATGTCCTGGGTGAAAGCAGCCACCACACAGTCAGCAGAGTTGGCAAAAATGGACGAGCTGGTGAAACAGCTGATACAAGCGAACGCTAACCTCCAGCTGATGGCGGCCAGCCAGCAAGAGGCCCATGAGGAAACCATCCGGGCCCAAGCTGAGACCAACCGCCTGCTAATTGAGACCCACCAGGCCACGGTGAAGGAACAACAGCAGGTGAATCAGACTCTGCAGCAACAGCTACAGGCCTTGGCTGTGAGGCCAGAGGGGCCAACAGGTGGGCAGTCAACACCCCACCAAGTGGTGTAAAGTGCGCTGCGTAAGATGACAAAGGACGATGACATCGAGGCGTGCCTGGGGACCTTTGAAAGGATAGCGGAGAGAGAGCAGCTACCAGTGGACCAGTGGGCGGATGTCCTGGCCCCCATGCTAATGGGCAAACCGCAGAAGGCCTACTTCGACCTGCAGGTCCAGGATGCCAAGGACTACGCCAAACTATGAGGGGAGAGACTGGCCCGACTGGGGCTCACCCTGGCTATAAAGGCCCGGAGAGTCCAAGCCTGGGAGTTTGATCCTGCAAAGCCTGCAAGGTCCCAGATGAACGACCTGTTCCACCTTACCAACAAGTGTTTACAGCCAGAGACTCTCACCCCTGCCCAGGTGGTCGAGCGGGTGGTCTGTGACCATTTTGTTCGGGCTCTACCCATCAGGCTCCAGCGGTGTGTGGGCTTTACCGACCCCAAAAGTGTGGACCAACTGGTCGCGGTTGTGGAAAGATTCAGCGCTACTGAAGAGTTCCTGCAGGTGCTACATCCACATGGAAATCCGCAGACCTCCACCCGTGGTAAGACTGTTCCTGTCCCAAAAGGGGGGTCACGGTTAAGCAGAAGGGGGGGGGGAGGTCACCCACCCCAAAAAGGGACCGTGTTGCTAAAGCCCGGGACCCTATAGTCTGCTGGCGGTGCAAAGGACTGGGACATGTGGCGGTATGTTGCCCAGTTATGGGGGGAACCCATGGAATTTGGCTTGGGGAGGCGTACCTCCTGGTTTGCATGGCCTTCGTATTCCACTCGGGTTGCTGCTGGGGTGGACCGAAAAGAGTGAACGGTCACCATTAATGGACACTCGGTACAGGCCCTCCTGGACTAGGGGAGCTTGGTGACCCTTGTGCAGGCCCAACTGGTGAACCAGGACCAACTACACTCACGCCCAATAGGGGTTGTTTGTATCCATGGTGACACTAAGGACTACCCCACGGCCATACTCACAACAAGGACTGCCTGTGGGGTTACCCAACATGAGGTGGCCGTGGTGACAAGTTTACCTCACAGTGCAATTATTGGCTGTGATTTCCCTTTGTTTTGGGAATTGTGGGGGAATAAAACCAAGGGCATGTATGATGTTGTACCGCCTGTGAGTAAGGTATGCCACACTGATGATGTTGCAGAACCTGTGCCGTTTCCATTATCGGTCCGGGCTGGAGACCCGGAGGAAACCCCCTCTGTGTTAGAATTCTCCTCCTTGCCAGTCTCGAGAGGGAAGTTTGGCACATAACAATTAAGGGACCCTAACCTGGTGAACACTTGGAAGAGCGTAAAGGTCATTGATGGTAGACCCCAGGAACCAGGGGAGGAGTTGGTGTACCCACACTACAGAATAACCTCCTGTACCCCGCTCCCATGTCCGTATGGTCCTGGAGCTAGCCCATTCCCATATGTTGGGGGGACATTTGGGGGTGAAGAAAAACGAGGGAGCGAGTGGAGCGGAACTTTTACTGGCCCGGCATCTATGAGGCAGTGAAAGAGTTCTATCAGTCCTGTCCTGAGTGTCAGGTCCACGCCCCTAGACCCCATTTCCGGAGCCCACTGGTTCCTCTGCCTATTATAGAAGTGCCATTTGAACGGATTGGCATGGATCTGGTCGGTCCCCTCCCTAAGTCGGCCAGAGGACACCAGCATATCCTAGTGGTATTGGATTATGCCACTCGCTACCCTGAGGCCATGCCCCCTCAGAAACACCTCCTCAAAGGGGATAGCTAAGGAGCTCTTATATTTGTTCACCCATACAGGGATCCCAAAGGAGATCCTGACAGATCAGGGCACCCCGTTTATCTCGAAAGTGACCAAAGAGCTGTGTCGCCTGCTAAAAATAACCCAACTGCGCACCTCTGTATAACATCCCCAGATCGATGGTCTGGTGGAATGCTTTAACAAGACCTTAAAAGGGATGTTATAAAAGGTTGTGGACAAGGATGGTAGGGATTGGGATCGCCTGTTCCCCTAACTGATGTTCTCCATCCGGCAAGTCCCACAGACATCCAGAGGGTTCTCTCCATTCGAGCTGCTATATGGGAGACATCCCCGAGGGCTCCTGGACATAGCTAGATAGACCTGGGAGAAAGAAGAAACCCCTTACAGGAGTTTCATCGAGCATATAGCCGACATGCAGGATAGGATCGCGGCAGTTATGCCCATCGTATGGGAGAACATGCAGCAAGCCCAGGAAGCACACGCCCCGGTTTATAACAGGACCGCAAGGGTCAGATCCTTTCAGCCAGGGGACAGGGTGCTCGTACTTGTCCTGACCATAGAAAGTAAATTTCTAGCCAAGTGGCAAGGCCCCTATGAGCGGGTGAGTGAGGTGACCTATAAGGTGCACCAGCCGGGAAAAGGAAGCCGTACATGATATATCATGTTAACCTCATCAAACCCTGGAAGGACCGAGAAAGTTTTGTGGCTGCAAAGGAGGTCAGGGAGGTCCCCTTGTCCGTATCGCAGAGTCCATATCAGAGTTCAAGAGGCAAGAGATCAGGGAGTCCCTACAGAGGAACCGAGGGGTCTTCTTCGAACTACCCGGCCTGACAGATGTCATTAAACAGGACATTATCACAAAGCCAGGTCAAAAAGTATGGTTAAGACCGTACAGAGTACCGGAAGCCCAGAGGCAAACCATCTCTGAAGAGGTGAGGAAATTGTTAGCCCTAGGGGTCCTAGAGAAGTCCCAAAGTGGATGGTCGAGCCCAATCGTGATCATTCCTAAGCCAGTTGGCAGCTTGCGGTTCTGTAATGACTTCCGCAAGTTGAATGAGATCTCCAAATTCGATGCCTACCCCATGCCAAGGGTCGACGAGCTGATTGAGAGATTTGAACCTGCGAGATATATGACCACCTTAGACCTCACAAAAGGGTATTGGCAGGTTCCCCTCACAGATGAAGCCAGGGAAAAAACAGCATTTTCCACCCCGGAGGGACACTTCCAGTATGTGGTCCTTCCCTTTGGTTTACATGGGGCTCCTGCGACCTTTCAGAGGTTAATGGACATCATCCGGCAGCAGCATAAAGACTATGCAGCCGCATATCTGAATGATGTGGTGATTTATAGTGCCGATTGGGATTCCCATCTGGTTAAGGTTCAAGCAGTCCTAGATGCGATAGGGGCCGCCGGGCTAACGGCCAATCCTCAGAAATGCACGATAGGGCTAGAGGAGGCTCGCTACCTCGGGTACAACATTGGCTGAGGGATCATCAAACCCCAAGTAGAAAAGCTTGAAGCCATTCGGAATTGGACTCAACCCGTGTCCAAAAAACAGGTTAGAGCCTTCCTGGGAATCGCAGGCTATTACAGGAGGTTTATGCCAGGCTTTGCCTCAATAGCTGCCCCTCTCACAGACCTCACCAAGGGAGAGAAGTCCACCATGGTAAAGTGGAATCTGGAGGCCGAACAAGCCTTCCAGAAACTCAAGGAAGTTCTATGTAAAAGGCCTGTACTGATCACCCCTAATTTTAGGGAGGAATTCCTGGTGCAGACAGTTGCCTCAGAAGTAGGCTTAGGAGCAGTCTTGTCCATAAAGACTACGCAGCCGAATATCTGAATGATGTGGTGATTTATAGTGCCGATTGGGATTCCCATCTGGTTAAGGTTCAAGCGGTCCTAGATGCGATAGGAGCCGCCGGGCTAACGGCCAATCCTCAGAAATGCACGATAGGGCTAGAGGAGGCTCGCTACCTCGGGTACAACATTGGCCGAGGGATCATCAAATCCCAAGTAGACAAGCTTGAAGCCATTCGGAATTGGCCTCAACCCGTGTCCAAAAAACAGGTTAGAGCCTTCCGGGGCATCTCAGGCTATTACAGGAGGTTTATGCCAGGCTTTGCCTCAATAGCTGTCCTTTTCACAGACCTCACCAAGGGAGCGAAGTCCACCATGGTACAGTGGAATCCGGAGGCTGAACAAGCCTTCCAGAAACTGAAGGAAGTTTTATGTAAAAGGCCTGTACTGATCACCCCTAATTTTAGGGAGGAATTCCTGGTGCAGACAGTTGCCTTAGAGGTAGGCTTAGGAGCAGTCTTGTCCCAAAGGGTTAATGGGGAAGAGAACCCCGTCATATACCTCAGCCAGAAGCTGTTGGCAGCTGAAAAAAATTATTCCATTGTAGAGAGGGAATGTCTGGCCCTGAAGTGGGCAATCGAGTCGCGTGGATATTACTTGGTGGGAAGACAATTTAGGGTGATCACAGATCAATCCCCATTAAAGTGGATGGCCCACAATAAAGGGAAGAATGCGAGGGTGACCCGGTGGTTCCTGGCCCTACAGGACTTCAAATTCTGTGTGGAACACCGTCCCGGGTCCCAACAGGCAAATGCAGTTTTGCTTTTGTCAAAGTGGCCAGTTTCAGTGCACTAGGTGCTCCGCCCCACAGGTCTGAACAGAAGGGGGGATATGTAAGGTGGCAAAAGCAGGAAAGTTGTTTAACGGAGTATATATCCCAGTCAGGGTCCTGGAATACACCTTCAGAAGTCCAAACACATGCCACCAAGGTAAGGAGCCTTGGTAGAATGAAAGGCTAAAATTAGACAGGTGTCGACAGTACAGGCTGTCGACATATGTTTAGCGTGTTATTATGGCTTCCAGCCCTTCATTGGGAGTAAACATAGAGCAGTGTGGGTGCTTACTCCCCATGCTCCACTCCAGGATTTGCCTGGCATTTATAAGTCAGCAGGTCAGCTGACTAGAGGTGGCTACAACCAATGACTACCTTTGAGTCTAGGGAGGGGGGACATGCTGGGGAACCAGAGGGTGCTACACATTTTGTTGAGAGTACTTAAAAAGGTGACAGTGGGTTTTTTACTTTGTTAGTCCAGAGCTCAGGAGAGCAGGCTTTTGTTTTGTTTATATCGGCATGCCTTGCACTTGTTTTTGTTGCTGCTTAATAAAAATACAGAGATCCTGTATTTACACCCGAAGATCTGTCTCTATCTGAAGATAAAACGTGTGACAAGATCCCAGAGCCACTAAAGCTCAAAATAGATACAGTGCCTTGCGAAAGTATTCGCCCCCCTTGAACTTTTCAACCTTGTGCCACATTTCACGTTTCAAACATAAAGATATAAAATTTTAATTTTTTTGTGAAGAATCAACAAAGTGGACACAATTGTAAGTGGAACGAAAATTATTGGATATTTTAATCTTTTGTAAAAAAAAAACAAAAAGCAAACACTGAAAAGTGGGGCGTGCAAAATGATTCGGCCCCTTTACTTTCAGTGCAGCAAACTCACTCCAAAAGTTCAGTGAGGATCTCTGAATGATCCAATGTTGTTCTAATGACTGTTGATGATAAAAAAAAATCCACCTGTGTTTTAATCAAGTCTCCATTCAAATTGCACCTGCTCTGTGATAAGTCTCAGGGGGTTGTTTAAAGCACAGAGAGCATCATGAAGACTAAGGAAAAACACCAGGCAGGTCCATGATACTGTTGTGGAGAAGTTTAAAGCCGGATTCGGTATACAAAAGAATTTCCCAAAATGTAAACATCCCAAGAGCACTGTTCCAAACGATCATATTGAAATGGAAGGAGTATCAGACCATGCAAATCTACAAGACCCCGCCGTCCCTCTAAAGTTCATCTCAAAACAAAGGAGAAGATGATCAGAGATGCAGCCAAAGAGGTCCTGATTCATCTGGATGAACTGCAGAGATCTACAGCTGAGGTGAAGAGTCTGTTCATAGGACAACAATCAGTCGTACACTGCACAAATCTGGCCTTTATGGAAGAGGGGCAAGAAAAAAGCCATTTCCAAAGATATCCAAAAAAAGCTTGTTTAAAAAAAAGTTTGCCACAAGCCACCTGGAGACCCAAAAACATGGGGAAGAAGGTCTCTGGTCTTAAAACCAAAATCAAAATTTTTTGGCCTAAAGCAAAACATATTTTTGGCGTAAAACAAAATACCATCACCCTGAACACACCACCCCCCACTCTCAAACATGGGGGTTGGCGCATCATGGTTTGGGCTTTTCTTCAGGGGGACGGAAGTTTTAAAATTGATGGGAGAGGGATGACCCAAAATACGGACCTTTCGAAAAAACCCTGCGGGTCTGCAAAAGACCTGAGCGGGGACGGGTTTATCTTCCAACAAGAAAATTTATCCCAAACATAAAAAAAAATCTAAATGGAAGGGTTTACAAATAAACACCAGGTTAAAGGGCCAAGTCCAGTCCAGACCTGAACCCCAATAAGAATTTTGGGGAAAGGGAGCTAAAAAACTGCTGTTCACAAACGCTCCCATCCAACCTCATGAGACGAGCTGTTTTCCAAGGAAGAAAATGGGCAAGAATTTCAGTCTTTTCGATGGCAAAAGATGGAGACATACCCCAAGCGACTTGCAATTAATCGCAGCAAAAGGGGGGGGGCCGAAAAAATTTTGGGGCCCCCCACTTTTCATTTTTTTTTATTTTTACAAAAGTTTTTAAATATCCAAAAAATTTTCTTTCCCACTTCACTATTGTTTCCCACTTTTTTTTGATTATTCACAAAAAAATAACAATTTTATATCTTTAGTTTGAACTGAAATGTGGCAAAAGGTTGAAAAGTTAAAGGGGGCTGAATTTTCCCAAGGATGTAGATAGATAGCTGAATTTTAGGAGATCGATAGATAGATCGATAGATAGATGATAGATAGATGATAGATAATGATAGATAGATAATAGTAAAAAAAGATAAAGATGATGATAGTAGAAGATAGAAAAATAGATAGATAGATAGGTAGATGTTTAAAAGAAGAATTAATATAGAAATAAAAAGTTGATTGAGAACAACTCACAGTTAGCCCTTGAAGCCTGGGTTTTTACCGAAAAGGTAGGGTTTCCTTCATATTTTAATACTGTAAGGCTAAACCCCTATAACTTTTATAATAAAATTTTAATACTTTTTTAGCCCTAAGTTTTGGAACATATTAACGGGGCGCCCGGGGTCCCTTTTTAATTATATTTAATGTTTTCCCCCCGCATGGGGGTTATCCCTTGGGAAATCTTGGGCGTTTTTGGGTGCCCCTGGAGGAGTCCTTAAGGAGGCAGATCAAAACTCTTAGAGTTGTGCCCCTAAAACCCAAAAACACAAAATTAAAAAGGTATGTCTACACGCACAAAAAACGTCGTTTTTTCACTTTTTCTTTTCTAAAAAAGCTGGAAAAAAACAAAAAATCCTCCCATAACTTCTAATGTAAAACCCTCCTGCTGTCAAACTGAGCTTCTTTTTTTTTTTTGCTCGTTTTTTTTTACGGGCGCTTTTGCAAAAATGCTCTAAAAAACCCGAGCAGGGCAGAAAATTTATCAGGAGTCTATGAAAATGCTGGACTCTTTTGCCGGTTTTTTTGGGGGCATTTTGCAACCCAAATTATCCTATAAAGGGGGGGGTAACAAAGGTTAATCCTTATCAAATTTCATACAAGTGTTTGATGGTCCCCGTCCCGTACCATTCGTAATAAAATTATCATCTTTTGGGTCCCAACGATTTTTTTTTACCCATTTTTTGCGCTAATAAAGTTATCTCGCTTGTCGATAAAAAAAACGTTTTTTTTTTTTTCAATTTAGGGACTAAAAAAACCTTTATGAACATATTTTGGCGTAATAAACATCTCGCATCGAGCGAAAAAAAAAGTTTTTTTTTTTCGGTTTTAGCACCAAATCAATTTTTTACGGGTTTTGGCCCCTAAAATCCTTTCTGAACTATTTTTGGCACTAATAAAAATATCTCCTTAGACGCCAATAAATAATTTTTTTTTCGGATTTTTGGGGGCCCCAAAAACCGTTTTTTTATGGATTTTGGGGGCTAAAAAACCGTATCTTTTACAGATTTTGACCTAATAAAGGATCAAGCTTTTGACCAAAAAATACGTTTTTAGGATTTCGGTCCCGATTTTGTTTTTTTACGGGTTTTGGGGCTAAAAAGTATCTTTCAGATTTTGCCCCTAAAAAAGCGATCTGACTTTTTGACCAAAAAAAAATTTTTTTTTTCGGATTTCGGCGCCCGAACCGTTTTTTTTTACGGATTTCGCCGCTAAGAAATATCTTTAAAAATTTGGGAGTAATAAAGTATTTTGCTTTGACACAAAAATTGTTTTTTTTACGGGGTTTGGGCAATAAAGCGTTTTTTTGGATTTCGCTAAAACCCTTTTTTTACAGACGCTAATACAGTTATCTTGCTGTATGGAAATATAACGTGGGTTTTTCTGGATTTTGGTGCAGGAATCTGGTGCAAAATTTAATAAAGTAGTTGCACGCAGCAGCACACAAAGGACAATGTGCTCAAAATGGCTACAGTGGTCTAAAGAAAGTGACTACTTAACATGTTAACTCATACATGCCAACTTTTGAAAGTAAAAAAGCAGGAGACTTGCAAATTTGCATATCCCTGTCCATCTTGCATGTAAGCCACGCCCCTTCGTAAAAGCCGCACCCTACTCCACCTAACTGTGTAATGGCTCTGAAAGAAAGCTAAATTAGGGTTTTGGCGTCAGCCAGCTTCCCTGGACTGTTGGATGGTCTATTCAGCATCCAGGGAAGCTGGGATACCGCCAAACTGTGCCCCAATAGGTAGGTATCTCGGTGGCCTATTTGAACCCTGTAGCCAGATAGTAGCCTCCTGTAGCCAGGTTAATGCCCCCTTCTAGCCAGGTAGCTGTCCCCAATAGCCAGGTAGTGCCCCTTACAGCCAGGTAGTGCCCCTTATAGCCAGGTAGTGCCCCTTACAGCCAGGTTTTGCCCCCATTTGCCAGGTCGTGTCCCTTGCTTGGTTAAAAAATAAAAAATTTACCGCTTTCAGTCGGCGTGGTGGGAAAAACGAACGTGTCACCAAAAAAAAAACGCCTGGTCCTTAAGGGGTTAATTTGTGGGTCATGCAGGTTTAACGGTCATGCTGTGGTACAAGACATGGATAGTGAATGGTCTGTGACTTTTTTTCTGTGGCTTTTATAACCTAAGTGTGTTGCCTAAGATGTAGCAGGTATCCATTTGACTGTTGTGGCTGTTAATTCCAGCTTCTCCATCCCTGTTTGGGTGTAAGAATGAAGGTGTTGTTCCTCTCCCATAGACTTTAATGGTCATCGGCGATAATCTATTATCGACTATCGGAAATCGTTTTGATAATTGACGATATCGACTATCGACCCGATGACGATAGTCGACTTAATCGCTCATCACTAGTTAACACATAGTTGCCAACCCTCCCGTTTTTGGCGGGTCACTCCCGCTAATGGGGGCCGTGTCCCGCCCCCCCGCTTCAGTGGTTTAACCTCCCGCCTCTTTACAGAAGCTGGAGGTTATGTGTGTACAGGTAGTGTCCCCAATAGCCAGGTAGTGCCCCAATAGCCACTTAGATGCTCCTTACAGCCAGGTAGTTCCCCCAATAGCTAGGCAGATGCCCCCTTTATCCAGGTAGATGTCCCCATGAGCCATGCAGATGCCTCCATGAGCCAGGCAGATGCCACCTTTATCCAGGCAGATGCCCCCTTTATCAAGGTAGATGCCCCCATGCAGATGCCCCCTTTATCCAGGCAGATGCCCCCATGAGCCAGGCAGATGCCCCCTTTATCCAGGGAGATTCCCCCATGCCAGACAGATGCCCCCATGAGCCAGGCAGAGGCCCCCTTTCTCCCGCGAGCTGCCCCCATGCCAGGCAGATGCTCCCATGCCAGGCGGATGCCCCCTTTATCCAGGTGGATGCCCCCTTTATCCAGGCGGATGTCCACATGATCTAGGGAGTTGCCCCCTTTATCCCGGCAGATGCCCCATGAGCCAGGCAGATGCCCCCTTTATCAAGGTAGATGCCCCCATGAGCCAGGCAGGTGCCCCCTTTATCCAGGTAGATGCCCCCATGCCAGACAGATGCCCCCATGCCAGGCAGATGCCCCCTGTATCCAGACGGATGCCTCCTTTAGCCAGGCAGATGCACCCATGAGCCAGGCAGGTGCCCCCTTTTTCCAGGTAGATGCCCCCATGCCAGACAGATGCCCCCATGCCAGGCAGATGCCCCCTTTATCCAGACGGATGCCTCCTTTATCCAGGCAGATGCCCATATGAGCCAGGCAAATGCCCACATGAGCCAGGCAGTGCCCCTATAGCTAGTAACAATAAAATAATAAAACCTACTTCACACTCCTCCCCTCACAAGCACTCAGTCACTGCACACACACACCCCTCCCCTCACAGACAATCAGCCACCCCCCTCCACACACACACCCCTCTCCTCACAGACAATCAGCCACCCCCCTCCACACACACACCCCTCTCCTCACAGACAATCAGCCACCCCCACACCACACACACACCCCTCTCCACACAGACAATCAGCCACCCCCCCCCACACACACACCCCTCTCCTCAAAGACAATCAGCCACCCCCTCCCCACACACACACACCCCTCCTCACAGACAATCAGCCACCCCCTCACCACACACACACCCCTCTCCTCACAGACAATCAGCCACCCCCCTCCACACACACACCCCTCTCCTCACAGACAATCAGCCACCCCCTCCCCACACACACACCCCTCTCCTCACAGACAATCAGCCACCCCCTCCCCACACACACACCCCTCTCCTCACAGACAATCAGCCACCCCCTCACCACACACACAGCCATCCGTGCACTCACCTGTCCTGCTGGCATCCTAGTTCTTCTAACTCTGGGAAAGGGGGCGGAGCTTCGCGAGTCCCGCTAAGCCCCGCCCCCTATCCCCGCAATGCTCTCACAAAGCTAGGAGAACATTGCCGGCGGCGGCGCAGGACAGAGGCTGAAGGGCAGTGTCTAGAGACGTAAAGAGGCGCTGCCCGATGCCTCTGTACACACATAACCTCCAGCTTCTGTAAAGAGGCGGGAGGTTAAACCACTGAAGCGGGGGGGGCGGGACACGGCCCCCATTAGCGGGAGTGACCCGCCAAAAACGGGAGGGTTGGCAACTATGTGTTAACTAGTGATGAGCGATTACGTCGACTATCGTCATCGGGTCGATAGTCGATATCGTCAATTATCAAAACGATTTCTGACAGTCGATAATCTATTATCGCCGATGACCATTAAAGTCTATGGGAGAGGAACAACACCTTCATTCTTACACCCAAACAGGGATGGAGAAGCTGGAATTAACAGCCACAACAGTCAAATGGATACCTGCTACATCTTAGGCAACACACTTAGGTTATAAAAGCCACAGAAAAAAAGTCACAGACCATTCACTATCCATGTCTTGTACCACAGCATGACCGTTAAACCTGCATGACCCACAAATTAACCCCTTAAGGACCAGGCGTTTTTTTTTTGGTGACACGTTCGTTTTTCCCTCCTCGCCTTCTGAAAGCTGTAACTTTTTTATTTTTTCACCTACATAGACACATGAGGGCTTTTATTTTGCGGGACAAGATGTACTTTCTAATGGTGTTATTCACTATACTATAGAATATACTGGGAAACCGCAAAAAAATTCCAAGTGGGGCAAGTTGTGAAAAAAAAATTATTTTCGCCATGTTTGCAAGAGTTTTGCTTTTACGGCGCCTTCGGTAAATATAATGTGTTATCTGTTTTCTACAGGTTGTTATGAATCCGGCAATACCAAACATGTAGGGTTTCCGTTATGTTTTGGTACCGTAAAAAAATTCCAAACATTTTCTATTTTTGAAATTTTCCGCCACGGCGCCATTTTGTGCGACCAATAACTTTTTTGTACTAACCCTTACGGACATCCGTGAGGGGGCATTTTTTGCAGGCTGAAGTGTACTTTTTATCGCTGCCAGTTTGGAATGCATGCGACTTTTTTGATCATTTTTATTCCATTTTTTCAGTGATGTAAAATGACCAAAAAACGCAATTTTGGCGTTTGAAATTTTTTTTCTTCTACGGTGTTCAGTGTACGGGATAAATGATGTTATATTTTTATAGATCGGACTTTTTTCGGACGCGGCGATACCAAATATGTGTAACTTTTTTATTATTTTAATGATTTTATTTGTAAAATGGGGAAAGGGGGGGGTGCTTTTAACTTTTAATACTTTTTTTTTGTACTTTAAAACTTTATTTCTTTATTTTTTTTACTGTAACATTGAGGCCACCTATGGTACTTGACCACTAGGTGGCGCGATTGTTAATACAACCTAATACATTGCATAGGCAACGCATTAGGGTGTACAAAGATGGCGGTTTCCCCACTTCCTGTCTGCGGACGGAAATGGGGCAAACCGGCCAGGGTAAGTGACGGGAGCCTTCACAAGGCTCCCCACCACCATGCCTGATGCGCGGCACCGAACGGCGTTCATTCAAACGCCGCGGCCATCTTTGGCGCGGTGTCTGATGGGTAAAACAGCGCCAGCGGGCGGAGCCACCCGCCGGCGCTGTTACTGCCGGGTGTTAGCGGCGATTTGCTGCTAACACCCGCCGGCTGTGCGGGGGGGGGGTCGCGGCGCGGTCCCCCCTGCAAAGCCCCTTAGCGGCCCTGGGACGTACTCTTACGCCCATGTCGTTAAGGGGTTAAAAAGTGCCAGAAGGCAGTATGATTTGAACCACCATTTTACTTGAACTGGACATTGATTATCCATGTCCTGGGCCACAGCATGAGCCCCGAACCTGCATGAACCCCAGATTTATAAAGTGCTGGAAACAGGAGTCATTCAACCACCATTTTAGTTGAACTGGACATTGACTATACCTGTCCTGGGCCACAGCATGAGCCCCAAACCTGCATGACGCCCAGATTTAAAAAGTGGATGAAAAAGGAGTCTTAAACCACCATTTTAGTTGAACTGGACATTGACTAGACCTGTCCTGGGTAACCTACATCTGTTCAAGTCTTCCTGTACCTCCCTTGTATAATTCAGAGGAATATTTGTACCAGATATTTTGTACATGCCAGTTTTTTAGTAGTTTAATTCTAGAAAACACATTTTTAAAATAGGATAGAATCCCACCACGTCTTTGTTTCTCTTTTTTTAATTGCATTAAAGGGGTTGTCTCACTACAGGGATTGCTAGCTATTTTAAAGATCTTGCAAAAACAAGTCATTTTGCAATATGTGTCCATTAACAGTGTCCTACCTATTCCTGTTTTTTACAGCACCATCACCCTTGAGCCACTCTTGACAATTGTGAAGAACGAATGTCTGTTAGAAACCACATTTTTGAATGTTTATTGCATTTGTAAGTGTAATTATTCTATTTTGATATTGTTTGTATCATTATTTTCTCAATAAATCTTGTTGAAATATGAAAAAAAAAAAAAAAATTTTTAGAATAGGACGGGTAGGATAGCTGCATTTAACAGCAACATGCCCCCAAAAATGCAAAACAGGACCCTTGAGCCACTTTTGACAATTGTGAAGAATAAATGTCTGCTAGAAACCACATTTTTTTAATAATAGGACCTGTAGTATTGCTGCATTTCAAAGCAGCTGTAAAAATCTGGTGGTGGATCCACTGGACCAATGCAGGCGATGGTGTAAGCCAACACCAGGGAGTGGAATCTAAGGGGGTCCCGGTATTCACCAGAGCCCGCCGCAAAGCGGGACGGTCTTGCTGCGGCGCGAGTCCACCAGGTCACTACCCCTGGCGGAGCTTGCCTGCGGTGGCGGCCAAGGGAATCAGCTACAGGAACGGCGGGCAGGCGCGTAGTCGGGGACAGGCAGGTGGTCAGGGCAGGCGGCACAGGTTCGTAGACGGTAGAAACGCAGGAGGTCAGGACAGGCGGCTCTGGTTCGTGGTCAGTAAATGTAGGCAGTCGGTCGGTACACGGAAAGGCAAACAGGAACTCTTTAGACAGCTTTCTCCTAAGGAACATACACTAAGGATCCGGCGAGGACCGCCAGGAAGAGGCCGGACTTAAATAGGAGCAGTGCCCGGCAATGACCAATTACCGGCGCACTGCCCCTTTAAATTCAAACTTCCGGCGCGCGCCCCTAGGGGCGGAGCCACGCGCCAGGGGACGGAGCCAGACAGAGCAGGAGCGTGGCCAGGTAAGTGAACGCTGGCAGGGGCCAGGACACGAGCGGACCCCGAACCCGACGTGCAGGACGGGGCTCCGCTGGGAGCAGGGGCACGGGCGCGCCTGCAACCCGGGACCGTGGTCGCAGGGGCGTCCGTGACAGCAGCATGACCCAAAAAATTATAAAAATGACTTCTCAGCCACTGTTAAAAATTGTGAGGGAGAAATGCCACTTAGAAGCCACATTTCTGTTCCAAAGGACCATGATTATAGCTGTATCTCACAGCAACATGACCCCAAAATCATTGACAATGCAAAAAAAATCTAAAGATAAAGTGAGTAAATGGAATACAGTTTTGTCATGAAACCTTGGTGTCTTTTACAGTCTCCACACTGCAAAACCAGCAAAATGATCTTTTGGGAACTGAGAATAAAAATTGCAGTGAGAAATTATCATTTTAAAAAACATTTTTCAAGAGGACCATTTCTGTTTGAAGAGGAACGTGAAGTAGACCAGCAACTAATCGGTGACCTCGGCACAACATCATCAGAGATCCAAGCCTGATTCATCTTGATGAAAGTCAAACGATCAACATTATCTGTGGAAAGCCAGATGTGTTTGTCTGTAATGACTCCTCCAGCTGTGCTGAAGGTCTGCTCAGATATGACGCTGGCTGCTGGGCAGGACAACACCTCTATAGCGTGGCGAGCGAGCTCGGGCCATTCATTATCTTGGATACCCAGAAGTCAATTGGGTCCGGAACACATCCAAAAACATTGGTGTTGAGACGCAGATAGTCGTGCACCATGATCTTAAGCTGGTCTCTGTGCTTTGTATGTGTGCCCTGCATTACATGCGTTGGTGAGGTGGTAAATAGAGATTGTCAGAGGTCACCCATTAGGCTTCTGCCACATTGCCTGCTGCTGCCGCTACGGCTACTTGGCTCTCTACTGCTGTCACGTCACTGACGTTGTTCCACCGTGACATTTGAAGAACGTGAAGCAGACACAACAAATGTCTCCAGTTGATCATTCAGCAAGGTCTCCATTTCCTGCATTTTACTCTCTATTTGGGTGGGTGGAAAGAAAGTGCTGAAATTTGTTTTTGTACCGGGGATCCAGGAGGTGGCCACCCAGTAACTGTTGTTCATTTTGATGGCCTTAATGCGAGGATCATGTTGGAGGAAATGGAGCATCCAAGCACTCATGTGAGAGATGGAGCCTTGATTTCCCAAGCCTTTGGGTCGAGGGGCACTAGCAAACTGATCTTCCTCATCTTCCTCCTCCGCCTCAAATTCGCGCCAACCTCTTTCCAAGGCAGGGACGTCGGTAACGTCGGTGTCCAGGAATACCTCCTCCTCCGCTTCCTCCGGCACAGCTTCAACACAGCCCTGACTTGCCTCAGATGATGCACCCTGAGAGCTGATGCGCTGCCTTGCACTAGCCCTGGACCCCGAACCACTGCCTAATGAAGACCGATAAAGTTGTGAAACTGTCGGGCCTTGTGGATTCGACGGAGAGAAAGGCTCTGTGTCCGCATCTGTGTCCGTCTCCTCCTCCGTCGCTGGTGGGACCTGATGTTTCAGAGTGTCCAACGATCGTTCCAGAACTAAGATCACCACAATGGTCATGCTGACAAGGGCATTGTCCGCACTGACCATTTTGGTGGCTTCTTCAAAACTGGCAAGGATGGTGCAGAGCTCTTTCACCTGCCTCCACTCTCGGTGGCTCAACACCCCGAGGTCCGCACCGCTGCTTGTCAGGCCATGTGTCACTTCGTACTGCGTAATGGCATTGCGCTGCTGCCACAATCGCTGGAGCATGTGAAGGGTGGAATTCCAGCGTGTTGCCACGTCAACAATGAGACGGTTGACGGGGAGGCCGAGCTGACGCTGCAACGCAGCCAGGCGGGACGAAGCAGGGTGCGAACAGCGGAAGTGCGAACTCAGACCTCGAGCCTTCCTCAGCAGGCAGTCCAGACCCGGGTAGCGCTTTAGAAATTTCTGGATGACAAGGTTCATGACATGTGCCAGGCAAGGGATGTGCTCCAGCCTACCGATCTTAAGGGCGGCCAGCACACCACCTTGCCTGGCACAAGGTTCTTGTCACCCAGCCAGCGCTCGGTCTCGTTGCGGAGAGCCGTCCACAGCTCCTGACCTGTGTGTATGGTCTCCAAGACAGATTAATTTCAACACGGCCTGGTATCTCTGGGGCACGTGATACCACCAGAGGACCTTGGGGGAAAGAACCCTGCACCATCCCTGCGGTTTTGAAGAGTGTGCGCCGAGCCTGAGAGCCACCGTCACCACCAGAGACATCCACCCAGCTCACCCAGTGAGCTGTCACAGAGATATAGTGGCCTTGACCATGCTTACTAGTCCATGTGTCGGTGGTTAGATGGAATTTTCCGGACACAGATGAAGACCGCGCGCTTGAAATTTTAGATGACATGTGGCTGGCCAGGGCAGGGACAGCTTGTCTGGCAAAGAAATGCCTGCTCAGCATCTGGTATTGGGGGCAGGCAAGGGCCATAACGTGGCGGAACCCATCTGTGTCCACCAGACCGAAAGGCAACATTTCCAAGGCCAAAAGCCTGGCAATGCCAACATTCAGGCTTTTGGCTTTGGGATGGTTTGGGTTAAAGTGTTTCTTCTGCTCCCAAACCTGGAAGACAGAAGGCTGGCTGCTAGATTGGCCGCTGTCCGGCATGCAGGTCGTCCAACTGGTGGAAGGAGAACAGGTAGGATGGGTCTCTGGTGGTGCTGGTGGTACTCCGGCGACGGTGGAGGCTGATGCGGAGGCTGATGCCTGATCATGACTCTGAAAGACATGGGCAGCTGAGAAACGCTTGGTGGTGGCAGAGGAGGAGGAGACAGAGGGTGTGACAGTGGTTGGAAGCCCGGCATCGGTGTGGCCTTTTTTGGCCAAGTGTTCCCTCCATTTCAACTCATGCATTCGCTGCATGTGACTAGACATGTTGGTGGTGGTTAAACACCTAAGATTCTTGCCTCTACTGATGCGTTTACGGCAAAGGCGGCATATGACATCGCTGGGTGAATCAGATGCTTGCTCGAAAAAGGCCCAGGCTTGAGAGGTCCTGGACCTTTTTGATTGCGATAAGCGGTGTTTCCGCTGATCGTGGCTGGCGGAATAATCTCAGCGGACTTCTGTGACCGCCCTCTCCCTTTTTGAGGCGGGACCCGTACGGAAACTACCCCATCATCTTCCTCTTCGTCCAGTGATGAAGCGCTCGCAAGCAAATTCTGCTGAAAAGACCACGTTGGATCCGCAATGTCGTCATCATCATCATCAACACAGGTGACTACGTCGTCCTGACATTCTGCATCCAGGAGCTGCCGGCTACAAGCAACAGGCACTGCAAGGCGTTGCCGACTGCCTGGGATTTTTGCTGATTGACCGGCTTCCTTCTCCTCCTCTGATGGCATCAGTAACTGGGCGTCAGAGCAGACAAAATCATCCTCTTTGGCCTCTTGGTCTTTGGAAATGCCTTCTGACCCCAAATCATTTGTCAATCAAAGAGGTCTTCAGAAAAATGGATTATCCACAGTGGTGGGTACACGAGTTGACATTTGGGCTGCCTTCGCTTCATGTTGGACGGATGCTGATGACGACAATTGTGGCCGTGACTGGGAGGACAAGGAGGTAAGACTGCTGGATGCAGGATGCATTAACCACTGAAGAACAGATTGGCGACGCTGTTTGTTACTGAGATTCACAGGGCCCTGACCCAGCGATGACAGGCCTGACGGTCCTGCAACCGACGATCCGCTGGCATGCGTGTTGTCGCCAGCACTGGAAGGAGCACCTTCTCTCGTACCTCTACCTCCATGTCCTACACCACTCTTTGCTCGCTTACCACCTGCATTTCGCTCCATGTTCAGAAAGATAACAATTTAAGAAAGTATGGAACAGTTTTTGACAGTCTCTTATTAAAAAACGGTAAATCACAGCTATTCTTAAATCTCTCTAATTTCCTACAGCCAACTAGGATTAGAAACTGAAATCTCTGGTGGAAAAATCGTAAGACAAAAATCAACAGTGTTCTTCCTTCAGTCCCAGGGATTTACAACTGCCCAGTAGGACTAGGAATTGATAGTTTTCAACAAACTATCATACAAGTGCGCTATCTGCGCCAAACTGAGATTCAACGAGCGCAATAAAACTATTCAAAAGTTACACGGATGAGAAATTGCGTTTTTTGCAGCAATGACAAACGAGAACAGTTGCTAGAAAATGTTTCTATCAGAATTGTCGTACAACGTGGCTATTTGAAAAAAACTAGGGCCGCACCACGTGCAATACAGCTATTTAAAAGTTATACGGATAACAAACAGTGGTTTTTGCACCAATGAAATACACCAACAGTAACTACAAAATTTCTGTATTCAAATTTAAGTACAAGGTGGCTCTTTGAACATAACTGGGCCGCACCAAAGTAAAAAAAAAACACCTATTTGAAATGTATACGGATAATAAAAGGTGGGTTTTGCACCTATGAAATACACCTGCAATTACTAGCAAATTTCTGTATCCTAATGTAAGTACAAGGTGGGTCTTTGAACAAAACTGGGCTGCGCCAAAGTGAAAAACACGTAATTAAATTGTGTACTGATAATAATAGGTGGGTTTTGCACCTATGAAATACAACAGCAATTACTAGCAAATTTCTGTATGGTAATATAAGTACAAGATGGGTCTTTCAACAAAAACGGCCTGCGCCAAAGTGAAAAAAAACTAATTTAATTGTGTACGGATAATAAAAGGTGGTTTTTGCACCTATGAAATATACCTGCGGTGACTAGAAAAGTTCTGTATCCTTTTGTAAGTACAAAGTGGGTCTTTGAACAAAACTGGGCTGCGCCAAAGTGAAAAACACGTAATTAAATTGTGTACTGATAAGAGGTGGTTTGTGCACCTATGAAATACAACAGCAATTACCAGCAAATTTCTGTATCCTAATATAAGTAAAAAGTGGGTCTTTGAACAAATCTGGGCTGCACAAAAGTGAAACAAAACCTAATTAAATCGTGTATGGATAGTAAAAGGTGGGTTTTGCAAAATACAAGGTACTATTTCACCAAAAACTGGCCAAAAACTTTTAATAAAAAGCCATTTCAAAGCAGTCTGGGCTACACAATATACACTCTCCTTTCAAAAGCCTGCCTGCCTGTCTTCGCCCGCCCGCCCCCCCCCCCGCAGCTGTACAACGCTAGATGCTTCTTTCAAACTCTCAGTCTAACTAACTGAAAACTGAAATTCTCTAATCTACCTATGTTCTAATGTTCACAGCTAAAAGCATAGTTGTCTCTGTGAACAAAGAGAACTGTGTCACTGAGCTGTATTAAGGAGAAAGCTGACAGACGTCCTGCTCATATGAGACACAGACACACACTGATGCTGAACAGGAAGGGCTGTTCTATGTAAAACGAGGTCATGTGATTTTTCCAGCCAATCACAACCATACAAATCACAGTCATGATGTCGCACACCCAGCTCACTCTGCTCTATTCTCTAAGCTGATTTGCTGGCCGCCAAAATGACAGGAAGCGCGGAAAATGGCGCAATATTAATAGATTATGCGCAGATTCTCACCTAAATTATCGTGTTATCGGAAAATTCCTATCAACCTAAAAACCGTGCCGATTTCAACTTTGTCGATTATAATCGCTCAACACTAATGTTAACTCCACCTGTAGGATGTAGTTTACATCCAATGGCTTAATTTGTGCATACATTAAAAAGCAGAGCAAAGACGCTCCAAAAAACGCTTCAAAAAATGCTCCACAAAACGCTCCAAAAAAACGAAAAACGCGGCAAAAAACTGACGTTTTTTCAGCTGCTTTTGACAGGCATTGGACAGAAAACTCAAGTTTCATGAACGTTTTTAGTAATTTGTTTTGAGGTAGTTTTTTGTCCCCTGCAGTGTTGACATAGCCTAAGGTGAGCGGAGTCATTTTGATACATCTTCAAACTAACCCTATCTGCTTCACGATTGTGTGCTTGTGTTTGCTTTTTTTTTTTTCTAGATAGATAGATAGGAGATGTGAGATGGCTAGATGATGTTAGATAGATAGATAGATAGATAGATAGATAGATAGATAGATAGATAGATGTAGACATGGATGGATAGATAGATAGATAGATAGATAGATAGGAGACAGAGAGATGATGTGAGATGGATAGATAGATAGATAGATAGATAGATAGATAGATAGATAGATAGATAGATAGGAGATGTGAGATAGATAGATAGGTAGATATATAGGAGACAGATAGAGAGATGTTGTGAGATGGATATATAGATGGATAAGAGATGAGAGATGGATCGATAGATATTAGATAGGTATAAGATAGATAAATAGACAGTTGTGAGATAGATACATCAATATTAGGTATAATATAGATATATAACTAGAATTTAGATGGGTAGATATGAGATAGATACATAGTTATGAAATAGAGAGATAGGGTATAAGGTATATAAATAAATAGAAATGAAATATTGATATGATAGGAATTTATATAAGATAGATATGAGAGACAGGTAGATAGATGTGAGATAGATAGGAATAAGATACATAGATGAATAAATAGATGTGTATAAGGTATATAGATAAAAAGTGTGGAGGCTTCAACAGACAGACAGTGACACTTCAAGTAAAGTTCAAGTCCAGGCAATCCTGGGTTCATTTAAACGACAGAAACAAAACAAAGCCTTAACTTCAGGCACAAAGTATAAAACAAAACCTGCTCGGCTAAGCTCTAACTAAACACACAAGGGTGGATCTAACTAAATCAGGGACACACTAAGTCAGGGGTCCCCAACTCCAGTCCTCAAGGTCCACCAACAGGTCATGTTTTTTGGCTTTCCTTAGCATTGCACAGGTGATATAATTATGGTCAGTGCATTCTGTGGGATATCCTGAAAACATGACCTGTTGGTGGGCCTTGACAACTGGAGTTGGGGGAACACTGCACTAAGTGACCTCACCTGGTGCGTGGGGGTGGCCACCCACCCTTCACTTTGACCACTCCAGGAAAGGCCGACCCGGATAAACCGGACTGGAACCGCTTATACTAAACATGTCAGTAACATAGTGTTACTGACACACACGAACTGTCGGCTTTCCCTCACCGAGCTCAGGCCACTCGGTGACACGCACTGGTCCATAAGCTGCCTGAAGCCACACAGGAAAGTAATCTAGGGGAAATATACCTTCCCTCAACCCCTCCACCTGTCACTGTCTCTCAAAAGATATTAAATAGATTGATATGAGAGATATTTATATAAGATAGATGGATATATATGAGATAGGTATAAGATACATAGATAGATGTGTATAAGGTATATAGATAGATATGAAATAGATTGATATGAGAAATATTTATATAACATAGATAGATAGATCTGAAAGATAGATAGGAAGGGAGATAGATAGATGTGAGATAGATAGATGTGAGATGGAGAGATGGTTAGGAGTTGATAGATAGATAGATAGATAGATAGATAGATAGATAGATAGATAGATAGATAGATGCACATTTTTTTATGTTTTTTTGCAGAAATGCACAGCATTATAATTGCTATGGATTTCTGCAAAAACCGCTCACAAAAATGTGCCAAAGAACGTCCAGCGCTTTACATAGACTCCAATAGTAAATTTTCTGTCCTGCTCTGTTGTTTTTTGCAACATGTTTCAAGAAACGACCAGCAGCAAAAAGAGCTAAAACAAAACCTTCAGTGGAGACGACAGAATGTTTCTTCTATTAGGGTGCGTTTACACAGAACAGACCAAATACTAGTCAGGATTTCCCGACTGGTATTTGGTCTTGTTTTGGCATGCTGGAGGATGGCTTTTATCTGTGGTTTGGGGTCATTATCATGTTGGAATACTGCCCTGTGGCCCAGGAGGAGATCATGTTCTGCTTTGGTATGTCACAGTACATGTTAACGTTTATAGTTCCCTCAATAAACCATAGCTCTCCACAGTCGGCAGCCCTCATGCAGTCCCAAACCATAACACTCCCACCACCATCCTTGACTGTAGGTAAGACTCACTTGTCTTTGTACTCCTCACCTGGTTGCCACTACACACGCTTGACACCATCTGAACCAAATAAATTAATCTTGTTCTAATCAGACCACAGGACATGGTTATAGTAATCCATGTCCTTAGTCTGATTGACTTCAGCAAACTGTTTGCAGGTTTTCTTGTGCCCTGTTTTTAGAAGAGGCTTCCTTCTGGGATGACAGCTATGCAGACCAATTTGATGCAGTGTGCGGCATATGGTTTGAGCACCGAAAGGCTGAACCTCCCCCCACCTTAACCTCTGCACTCGTACATCTATTTTGCAAAGATAATCTCTGGACATGACGCTAAGCATGTGAACTCAGCCTCTTAAGTCGACCATGGAAACGGTTTTGTTAAACTGCTGTATGGTCTTGGCTACCGTGCTGCAGCTCAGTTTCAGGGTGTTGGCAATGTTTTTATAACCTAGGCCCTCTTAATGTGGCGCAACAATTCTTTTATTCAGATCAGAGAGTTCTGTGCCCTGAGGTGCCATGTTGAACTTTCAGTGACCAGTATGAGTGTGAGAGCGATAAAACCCAATTTAACACACATGTTCCCCATTCACATCTGATACCTTGCAACACTAATGAGTCACATGACACCGAGGAGGGAAAATAACAAATTGGGCACAATTTTTCCATTTTCACTTAGGGGTGTACTCACTTTTGTTGCCAGTGGTTTAGACATTAATGGCTATGTGTTGAGTTATTTTGAGGGCACACCAAATTTACACTGTTATACAATCTGTACACTGACTACTTTACATTGTATCAGTGTCATATCTTCAGTGTTGTCCCATGAAAAGATATAATACAATATTTGCAAAAATGTGAGTGTTGTTCTCACTTTTGTTACTTTATATATCTCCATGTATCTTGAAAAATCGCTAAAGGGGAGTTTTGTGGGAAAATAACACTTTAACAGCAAGGGATGTGTTTATACAGAGCAAGGTTAAATAGTACTGTCAACAAGATAACAATCAACGAGTCTACATTGCAAGGACTGGAGTTGATGACACATTGTTTTTTGTGGTCTTAGAATAGAAACTAACTGCTGTGTCATTTGCTATCTGTACCTATTAACCATTACGTAAAATACCCTCCGTGCAACTTTAAATGCAATCTACCTTGCATTTTTTCCACTGCAAAGAAATTGTAGCCAATATAAAGTATAGCGGTCCCTAAAAATACATTATTAATTGGTTGCGGGATGACGATTGTATAATGAGACTAAGCAGGGCCGAATTGGGACCAAGAAGCAGCCCTATCACACAAACCTCACCAGCCCTCATACATAAACCCCCCCATTGCAAAAAAAAAAAAAAAAGCGGCAAGCTGTGTGTGTTGTGATGTATTATGCTTTACTTTATTACACCCTTTAAATATTTAAAACTCACTAACATAGCATAAGAAACCAGCATAAGATAGATAATAAACGTTAAACAATTAAAGGGGTTTTGCCACGATGTAATGTTGATGTGGGATCCTCCAAAATGGGTATTTAACCCCTTAACTCCCAGGCCTGAAAAGTAGTTAATGACCAGAACTTTTTTTAGTTTTTGCCTCCTTGCGTTTCAACAGTTGTAACTTTTTTATTTTTTCAATGACGCAGTTGGATGAGGCCTCTTTTTATTCGAGACAAGTTGTACTTTATGGGGGAATAATTGCTTAATTTTTTTTTATTAAAAAAAAAATGTTGGGGTTTTTTTACATTTTTTTACACTGTTCATATTTCACATGTAATAACTTGTTAGATTAATTCTACAGGTTATTACAGTCGTGTGGATACCTAATATGTGTAGGTTTTTTTGTGTGTGTAATTTATGCAGAAATATTTTTTATTAAATATTTTTTTTATTTTATTATTTCTTTTTTTATTCTTTTTTTTACACTTTTTATGTTTTGTTTTGTTTTTTACTTTTTTTTTTTTTAATCCCAGGAAGGGAGAACTGTTTTACTTTTTTTTTAAAATTTTTTTTACACTTAGTAATGTATTAGCATATTCATATATGCTAATACATTATAATCTGTGTCAGTCTGCACAGGCAGTGTTCAGGACAGCACACAGGCTGGCCTGATCACTGGCTTGTTACACAGACAGCTCTGTGGCCACTCTAGGTCCCCAGAGCTGACTGTGCAGCCATTCCCTGAGCTCTGTCGGGTGACCGGGTGTTCCGATCACCCGACAGAGCAGGGGAACCCTTTGATTGCACTGCGGTAACGCACCGCCGCAATCAAAGGGTTAAAGCATCGGGTTGCGGAGGTTTTCTCCGCTCCCCGATGCTTGCAGGAGATGCTCTGGGATCGGGGATGTGTAGTACAGCCCCGATCCCAGCGCAATTGCGGCGCCCGGCGCCGCAAACCCCGAAGTCTACAGCGACGTCAAAAGACATCGCTGTAGACGAACGACCCGCACCGCCCGCCGTCAAAAGACGGTGCGCGGTCGTTAAGGGGTTAATCACTTTTCTAAATATATGTGATTAGAACAAGTGAAGCCTCTGAGAGCTACAACCTTAAAAAGATGCCCTTAGTTTCCTGAAAGTTTACATTAGACACGACCAGGACACTGACAGGAGCTTATCTGGCCGCACTTGCGTGTTTGCACTTCTTATCTGATGACAGGGACCATGAACGAGCTTGCAAGGGGCTGGGGAGAAAAGTGCAGTGTATGAGGCTGTCTGCTGTATAGAGAATCCACTGGTTGTAATGTTATTATTTGAGTAAACATTAGAGACGCTCCCTGCTTCCTGGCTCTGCTCAACCCCCTCCCTCTCGCCCCTGCAGCCATTCATGCTTTGTTTATCTTCTCTCCTGAGCAGATAAGAGGTAAGGAACTTCACTTCTTGGCAAAACCCCTTTAACACCTAGGGCCTTATGTATGAAGACTGTCTAGGTCTAAAACTCACTTTTTTGCCCATAGCAACCAATCAGAGCGCCTCTTTCATTTCATATAGTGCTCTAGAAAAATGAAAGGGGACCTCTGATTAGTTGCTATGGGTAACAAAGAGAATTTTACACCTAGACAGTTTTCATACTTGTGGCCCCTGATCACATGGTCAAGGATTAGCGCACACTCACTCTTTTATCCAGGACAGGTGTAGACCAGTACAGACAAAAATAGCAGCATGTAGTGACCATACCACATAGTAGTGATATACTCCTTCTACACAGCTCGTCTGCAGAGTATCACCCTCACACTACGCAAGAAACTAGAAAACCATATTCACAGCCAGAATAAACAACTGAAGAGGACCTGTGACATCTGATATGTCTGTTTCACAAAACTATCTTTTTCTATGAAATAATTCTGAAGAATCTTTTGTTAAAATTTGCCATTGGGCTATTCCTCTGTTATTCCTCCTGGAAACGAACAAACAAGCTGGGGTCTTGATGTTTCCTCTCCCCTTGTTAAAGGCCTATGTTCCTAAACAGTAGCAATGTCTAGTCATCATTGACTATATCAGTCTGTGTAGGACACATCCTATTACAAGAGAGTGGTTAGGGTAAGTTTACACCAGTTTTAAATTTATTGTTATATGGCTAAAAATTTGCTGGAAAACACCAGATTTATTTACAAAACTGTCAATGTAAAAACAACAGCTGCAGGATCCCCATCACCGTTCTCAGCCATACCATGTATCCTTAGGGAAATTTTTCTGCACCGAATCAGTGTCAAATCCTTGTCGGAAAATTCCTCCTGTAAGAGGAGAATTTGACACCGATTTTCAGAGACCGATTTTCAGAGGCCGATTTTCAGCCTCATTATAATGTGAGGCGTGGAATCCTCCTCAAGAATTGACACATCCATTCTTTTTAATCGCTGAAAAAAAATCAGCGGCGATGAAAATCAGCGTCCTGTGAACAACGAGGCTGATTCTTCGTAGGAAAAAAAAGGCAGATTGCAGGCGGATTGGTTGCTGATTGTAAGGCAGATAAAGCACTGAATACACCCTCAGAATCAGCGTCCAAATCTGCCGTGTGAACATACCCTTAGCGTATGCTCACATGGCGTGTTGGATCCGTTTTGGATCAGAAAAACACATCCGAAATTCTTGCATAAATCGCAGCCAAAACACATCAACACGCAGCTGCCTGTTTGGCTGCAGCAGGAATGCACTCTAGAATTGTAAATAGGGTGTCTACTGCGTCTTTCGGATCAAGAATTGACATGTCAATTCTTTGAACGGATCTAAAAGACGTATCAGAAAGACGCAAATAAACATGCATCAGCGATCACTCGTCTGAACGCCAATGCGTGTTTTGCATTGAAAGCAATGTAAAATCACACTGCACATTGTTAGAAGCGTGTTTGGGTCCATTTAGGGTCTGAAAAATCCAAACACACATCTAAAAAGGGTTCCAATACGCCATGTGAACACACACTTACCTTTAGGCCTGGACTACAGCACAGTAGCACTAATGTGACTACTGCAATGTGACTACGACAATGACTACTGTAACTCCCTACTTGTTGGTCTTCCTCTCTGTAAACTCTCCCCTCTCCAATCTGTCCTGAATGCAGCAGTCAGGCTTGTCTTTCTTTCCAGCCGCTATACTGATGCCTCTACCCTGTGTCAGTCTCTGCACTGGCTGCCTATTCAGTACAGAATACAACATAAACTCATCACTCTCACCCATAAGGCTCTCCACAGCGTTGCACCCCCCTACATCTCTTCCCTTATCTCTGTCTACCACCCTACCCAGTCTCTCCGCTCTGATACTGATCTAAGATTACACACCTCGGTCATCCGAACATCCCATGCCCGTCTCCAAGATTTTGCAAGTATTGCACCAGTTCTCTGGAACATGTTACCCCATGTGATCAGGCACACTCACAACCCTCACAGTTTTAAGTGCGCTCTGAAAACTTATCTTCTTAGACAAGCCTACCAAGATACCTAACTGTTATCCCTCCAAATTCTGTCACACATTCGTCCCTTCCTGCACTTTGGCACCCACAGGCACTTATATGTATATAGATGTATGGTTGGGATGGCAGGTTCATCCACTGTTTATGTATACTACCCTATATCTATGTAACATGGCTGGTCCATTGTAAACCAAGCACTTGTTACCCTTCGTCTCACCCATACACCCTAATAGATTGTAAGCTCTTGCGAGCAGGGCCCTCACACCTCGTGTCTCATTTGTCAGTAGCTTTTTTATAATGTAATCTCTGGTTTGTCTGTGCTTATTCCCTCTATGTTGTAAAGTGCTGCGGAATATGTTGGTGCTATATAAATAAAGATTATTATTAATGGTTGATTTTAACTATCTAGTAACCACTGCAATCCACATGGTTGGCTTTGTACTGCAGCTGTAGCTCTAAAGCTAAAATCAGTAGGTCCGCATTCACATAACGTTTTAGGCTCTATCGCAAGTATCCATTGAGATACTGTAATAAAAATATCCTGATATACAGTTTATCTATATTGTGTGGGTCAGTACATAAACAAGGGCCGGCAAATACCGCTGCATGATCACTATGTGTCACCACTATAATGTTACTGACAAAACCAGTTACCCAAACCAATTTAGCCAAACAACAACAATATACAAAGACCAAATAATACCCCCACATATCACTACCATATGGGGACTAATACTACTATAATGTTACTGACCAAGCCCTTATACCAAGACCAATATCATCAATAACAACAATATACAAAGACCAAATAATACTGCACATATCACTACCATATGGTGACTAATACCACTATAATGTTACTGACAAAACCAGTTACCCAAACAACAACAATATATAAGGACCAAATAATTCCGCAACATCATCACCACATATCTTCACCATAAAGATACTTAATAATGCCACAATATTGTTACTCAAATTTAAACCATTACAAAAGACCAATATTTCCACTATACAGTGACTACATAGTGGTAGATACAAGTGTCCACAGGCCCTGCAGACTGTATATTACCTCAATACAGTGACCATATAGTGGTAGATGCCAGTGTACACAGTGCAGTTACATTTAGTGACTCACATGTGACGTCTTATCTGATGAGTCGTTCAAGTTCCCTTTTCTTCTCCATCCAGTCTAGACCATCATGATGACTTTTCTTCGCCACCATTTGTCCCTGCAGAACGTACAAAACAAACATGTTAGACTCCTCACTAGTGTTGAGCGATTGCGTTGGCCATCGACATCGGTCGATAGTCGACCATCATCGACCAGATAGTCGATAGTGAGCAGTCGATTATGAGCGATGACCATTAAAGTCTATGGGAGAGCAACAACACCTTCATTCTTACACCCAAACAGGGCTGGAGAAGCTGGAATTAACATCCACAACAGTCAAATGGATACGTGCTACATCTTAGGCAACACACTTAGGTTATAAAAGCCACAGAAAAAAAATCACACAACATTCACTATCCCTGTCTTGTACCACAGCATGACCCTAAAACTGCATCACCCACAAATTAAAAAGTGCCAGAAGGCAGTATGATTTGAACCATCATGTTACTTGAACTGGACATTGAATATCCCTGTCCTGGAACGCAGCATGACCCCCAAACCTGCATGACCCCCAGATTTAAAAAGTGCCGGAAAAAGGAGTCTTTGAACCACCATTTAGTTTCACTGTACATGGACTATACCTGTCCTGGGCCACACAGATGAGCCCCAAACCTGCATGACCCCCACATTTAAAAAGTGCCGGAAAAAGGAGTCTTCAACCCACAATTTTAGTTTCAATCACTGACATTGACTATCACTGTCCTTTACCGCAGAAATGACTCATTAAACCGTCTACCACCCAAATGCAAAAAGTCAAAAAGGATCTTTGGAACCACCATTTATGTTTTCACTGGACATTGACAACCTGCCCTGGCCACAGCATAGCCCCAAACCTGCATACGCCCCACATTATATGTGCCGAAGAAGAGTCTTCACCACCATTTTTAAGTTGATCTGGACATTGACTATAACTTGTCCTTAACCGCAGAATGACCACTAAACTGTCTGACCCCCAATTTAAGAAAGGGACGGAAAAGGAGTCTTTACCAGCCATTTTTAGTTGAACTGAACATTAACTATAATCTTCCTGTACCTCAGAATGACCATTAAACCTGTCTGACCCACAGATTCAAAAGTGGAAATTGTCTCTGTACTTTGTTCTCTGTCCGTGCTCCATACTCCATGTCCTCTGAATAACCCATCGGTCTCAAGTTTTCCTGTACCTCCCATGTACAATTCAGAAATTTTTTAACCACTATTTACCATTTTTTAGTATTCTAATTCTAAAAACACCTTTTTAAAATAGGAAATGGAATCCTAATTTGCTCTTTTTTAATGATTAAAGTTATTTTATTTGTCTCAATTCAGGGATTGATAGCTATTTAAGAGACTATCCTAAAGACAAGTCAATTTGCAATATGTGTCCATTAAGCAAGGAGTCTCTACCTTTCTCCGTGTTTCTAGTCAGCACCATCACCCTTGACCACTCTGACAATTGGGAAGAACACATACTGTTTGTATAGTAACACAATTTATTTTAGAAATACACCTTTATATTAGCGCAGTTCAGAAGCACAAAACCCATAAAATTATAAAAAAGACTTCTCAGCCACGTTAAAAATTGTAGAGAAATGCCACTTAGAAAGCCACAACAAATTCGATTCCAAAGACCATGATTATTGCTGTATCTCCACAGCCATGACACCAAAAAATTACAAATAAAAATGACTTCTCAGCCACATTAAAGAATTGTGAGAGAAATCCACTTAAGATGACCACATTTTTGTTCCAAAAGGAGACATAATATACTGTATCTCACAAGAGAGCGCAACCTAGACCTCATAAACCATTGACAATGCAAACTTCTTAATAGAAATGAGTAAATGCGAGAAGACGCTATAGCCTGGAAGTTGTGCTAGTGGAAACCTTGCGAAGTCTTTTTTCATTCTCCTCACTAGCACAAACCATCACATGAACTTGTGTGGGCACAAAAGAATAAAAAGAATTGCAGTACAAATGAGATCATTTTAATAAAACATTTTTTCAATGAAGGAACATTTCTGTGTTGAAGAGGAATGTGAAGTATGAACCGCAACTAAATCTGTGACCTCGACAATTTGAGGCCACAACATCAGCGAGAGATCCATGCTGATTAAATCTTGATAAAATCAAAACATCCACATTATCTGTGAAAGCCATGCCGATTTTGTCCGTGTATGACTCCTCCACTGTTGCCTGAAGTCCCCTCAGATATGATGCTGCGCCTCTGGAGCATAATACAACTACCTCTATATGGCTGGAGCGAGCCAAGCTCGGGCCCTTTCGTTCCATTTTGGATACCCAAATCTCTATGGGTCAATGGGAAACGCCATACAAATAAAACTCGTGTTGAACGCAGATAGTCATGCACACTATCTAAGCTGATCTCTGTGTTGATGTGTGCCCTCATTGCATCGTTTGGTGTTGTTAAACAAAGATTGCGCCACATGTCACCCATTTTTTTTTTTTTAGGCTCAGCCAACATTGGCCTCTGCTGCCGCTACGGACTACTGGCACTCTACATGCTGTCACGTCGCTGATGTTGTTCCACCGTACAATTGTGAACGAAAGCCGAGACGCGACAACAATGTGCCCCATTGTATCAATCAGAGCAGACTTCCATTTCCTCATATTACTCTCTATTTGGTGGGGTGAATTAAGTGCTGAGATTTGTTGTGTACCAGTATCCAAGGTGCCACCCATAACTAGTGGATCATTTATCCTTAAGCAATCATGTTGGAAAATGAGGCATCCATGCACCATTTGAAAGAGGAGCCTTATTTCCCAAGCCTCTGGTCGAGGGGCACTATCAAACTGATCTTCCCAAATTTGCGCCAACCTCTTTCTAGCAGGACTTCTGGTAACTATCGAGTCTAAATACCTCCTCCTCCCCGCTCCTGCGCACAGCTTTCAACACACGCCCTACTTCCTAATGAGCACCCTCAGCTATGGCCCACCTTGCACTAGCTCGTGCCCCCCCACTCGCATAATGGAAACCGATGAAATTGGGAACTGCCCCCCTTTGGAATGACGGAGAGAAAAGGCTCCGTTCCCTCTGTTCCGTCTCCCTCCTCGTCCGCTGCGGACCTTTGTTTCATGAGTGCCCATCGATCGTCCAGAACTAAGATCACCACAATCTCAGTCTGAACAAGTCTAGTGAGTCTGCATTCACTGACCATTTTGTTGCTTCTTCATAACTCAATAGCAGAGCTCTTCACCTGCCTCCACTAGCACGTGGCTCACGACCAGCCGAGGTCCGCACCGCTGACTTGTCAGCCATTTGCACCTTCGTACTGCGTAAGTGGCAATTGCGCCTGCTGCCACAAATCGCGTGAGCATGTGATGTGGAATACCAGCGTGTTGCCACATCAACAATGAGACGTTGGACGGAGGCCCGAGCTGACTCTGCAACGCAGCCAGGCGGACAGCAGGGGCGAACGCGGAAGTGCGGAACTGTAGACTTCGACCTTTCCTCAAGCAGTCCAGACCGCAATAGATCTTAAAATTTTCTGGACGACAAGGTTCAGACATGGCCAGGCAAGTATGCTCCAGCGTACCGATCTTAATGGCGCCAGGCAGATTTCGCCCGTAACGCACACCAACCGTGCCTCACAATCTTGGCACCCACCAGCCTCGGTCAGCGTGCCGAGAGCGGTCCACAGCTCCTAACTGTGTGTTGATCGGTCTCCAATACAGATATTTCACACAGGCTGGTTTCTCTGCACGTGATGCCACCAAGGACCTTGGGGAAAAAACCCGCACCATCGCCTGCAGTTTTGAAACTGCGCCGACTGAAGCCACCAGTCACCCCGCCCAGTGCGACATCCACCAACTCACCCATGAGCCACAAGAATACGCCTTGCCGTGCTTTATCTAGCCAAGGTTTTTGGTGTCAGATGGACTTTCTTTTTTCCGCCACAAGGCAACAACGCATTGAAGAATTTATGATGACACTGCGGGCCAAGGCAGGACCTTTCTGGTCAATAGAAATGCCTGCTCTCGCATCTGGTATTGGGGGCACAAGGGCTTTACTGTAAAACCCATCTGTGTCCACCAACATAAAGCAAAACATTTCCAAGCCAAAAGCCGGCAATCCGACTTCACTTTGTTGATGGTTTGGTGAAAATTTTTCCTTCTGCTGCCCAAACCTGGAAGTACAAAGTCTGGCTCTAAGACTGAGCCCGCTCTGTAACGCGTGCAGTTAATCAAACTGCGAATAAGGTAGATGGGTCCTGAGTGCGCCTGGTCGTACTCGGGCGACGTGGAGGCTGAACGAGGCTGATCTCCTTATCATATCTAGAACACACTGAAACCTTGTGTGCGGAGGAGGAGTAACAAGGAGTACAGTGGTGAGGCCCGGCGTCGGTCCGGCCTTTTTGGCAAGTGTTGCCTCCATATTCAACTCATACATTCGCTGCATGTGAACTAACATGTTGTGTGTTAACCACTCTCCAGTTCTTCTCCTACTTATGCGTTACGAAAAGTCGCATATACATCGCTGTGAATCAGAGTCTTGTCAAAGATGCCCAGGCTGTAGAGTCCTGTGACCTTTTGACCGGCATAACGAGGACGGTTTTGCGCTGACCTGGCTGCGGAATCATATCAGCGGACTTCTCACCGCCCTCTCCCTTTTTGAGGCGAACCGTACTGACACTACCTCCCATCGTCTTCCCCTCGTCCAGTATGAAGCTCTCGCGAAGAAAATTCACGCTGAAAAGACCACTGTGGACGCGCAATGTCGTCATCATCATCATTCAACACAGGTGACTTATATTCGTCGTCCTGTACAGTTCTGCATGCCAGGACGTGTATACAAGTCATCGAGGACTGCAACGTTGCCGAGACCACAACCGTTTTTGCGATTGGACGCTTCCCTTCTCCTCCTCTGATCCATCAGGTACCGTCAACAGAGAAAAATCACCTCTTGCCGCTTGATCTGTTACTCATGCCTTCTACCCCGCACAGCATTGTCATCACAGATCCCTTCTGAAATGGATTATCCACATGTGGTACACGATTACATTGGGCGCTTCATTTGGACGGAACATGCTGTGATGCTATAATGACATTTGTGAGCCGTGACTGGGAGGACTGAGATAAGACTGCCTGATGCAGTTATCAATAACCACTGAAGACAGATTGGCGACGCTTTCGTCTACTGAGGATTCACACACTGAACCCAGCGAGGAACCTGACGTCCCTGCAACTGTTACCGCTGCTTCGTGTTGTCCGCCACAGCGAAGTGACACCTTCTCTCGTACCTCAACCTCTCATCCTAACCTCCCCTCTTTTGCTCCTTATCACCCTAAATTTCGCTCCATTTCAAAAAATACAAGTTGAGTTGGTAGAACGAGATTTTTGAAAGTCTCAAACATTAATAGACCGCTTATCACACAAGCTATTCTCAAATATCCCTCAAATTAAAACAAATGCTGGATTCAAATACAATAACCAAAGTAATTTCTATCAACAAAGCTTCCTGCGCCAAAGTGAAATAACACTATCTGAAATGTATTCGGATAAAAAAATATTTTTTGGCACCTATCAATTCACCTGTGTAACTAACAAGTGCCTGGATTCAAAGTTAACTCAAAGGCTCTATCAACAAATCTGACTGCAAAATGTGCAAAAAACACTTATACTGTATATGTTATTCGGATATAAAAGTATTTGTTTGACACCTAACAAGTTCACTCTGTGGTGACTACAAAATTGACTGTATTCAAAAGTTAACTGGAGCAAAGTAATCTAGCAACAAAGCTTGCCTGCCGCCACAAGAGAAAGAAAACACGTATGCTTAATGTATTCATATTAAAAGAGTATTTTTGTTGGCGACCTATCAATTCTCCTTGTAACTACACTATTGCTGGATTCATATTTAACTCAAGGGTTGCTCTTCAAACAAATCTGGAACTGCAAAATGCAAAAAAAGCGAATCTGTAATGTTTTTTTTTTATACAATAATAAAGTATTTTTGCACCTATCAATTCACCTGTGTGACATTCAAAATTCGTATTTCAAATTTTACTGCAAAGTAACTATCAACAAAGCTGGGCCTGCCCAAAAGTAAAAACACTTATCGTAGATGTAATTCCCCCACCAATGAAAGAGAAAAATAAAAGTATTTTTTGGCACCTATCATTCACCTGTGTGTGACTAACAAAACTGAAGTATTCACATTTAAGTGCAAGCTGCCTCAAAAAACAAAGCTTAGTGCGCCAAAGTCAAAAAACACGTATCGAAAGTATATTCGGCTATATTACAAGTATTTTTGGCACCTATCAACCTAGACTGAGACTTTCTGGTTCTAATTAAAGTACAAGTGGTATATCAACAAGTTGAATGAGCAAAAACTTAAAGATGAACACCTTCTCTGAAATAATACTGATAATAAAAGTGGAGTTTGCACCTAACAAGATGACCTCAGTTTTACAAAAAAGGATGTGGTATCCTATAAGTTTCATCTGCCCAATATCCAGGAAATAATTTCAATAGAAAAATCAGTTATAAAAGCATTGCAATGGCTAACACTAATCTTGGTGGAACTTATCCAGTAGTTCTTTATAGAGCTTTCTTGTATCGTCCGCGGGCCCCCCCCACCGCTCCCCGCCCCGAGTACTTTTACAGCGGTAATCCCTTTATAAAATTCTCACCATACTATATAAAGAGCTTCCAATCTCTTAATAGCTAACGAAATTGTAAGGATCACAGCTAATATAGAGAATTCTCTGTTGAAGAAAATAATAATTCGCTGACTTTGACACAAAGCAGAGCGCATCCTTCTGCTCTGAGGACGCTGAGAGACCTGAGCTGAAAAAACGCTGTCTATTAAAACATTCATTATTTTTCCAGCACAATCGCATAGTTAGAGCACCTTACACAGTCCATCATAGACGTCCACACACATCCTTCGAGACCCTGCTCTATTCTGTAAGTCTGATTGCTGCCGCCAAAATTTCATAACCCGAAAAAGGCCGAACTTAAATAGATGGATGCACAATTTTAACCTAAAATTATCGCAATATCTAAAAATCCGATCCACCATAAAAACTGTCCGATTTCAACTTTGAGTCGAATAATAATCGCTCTAACACTACGCCTCACGTATCTTCTTCATAACTGTCCCCCTATTTACACAAATCCCCAGTCCATAGAGCCCCCAAGATATATTTACACCTAACATGAAATGCCCCTCCCCAGCGCACTATAGCCCTCATTTGTGCCACGCAGTAGTCGTCTCACACCATAGAAGACACACTTAGTAGATGTTCCTCTTTTATGTAGTTACATAGTTTTTTATAGTTTGTAAGGACGAAAAAAGACAGACATCCTTCCACTCAGCTGAGTTTTGCTAAGGTGGTTAATCCAGAGAAGCAAAAACCCAATGAGGGTAGGATACCAAAGTCCTCATTGTAAGAAAAATTTCCTTCCATGACTCCAATCTGGCGAATCGGTAAAATCCTGGAATCAATACCCCCTCCAATCGCCTAGAACTAAAACCTGTTATATTATTAAGCGGTCCAGTAAATCGCATCCAAACCCTTTTTGAACTCCGTCATGAATTGCCATAACTTTTCCTCCAAAGTTCCACAGTCTCACTGCTCTACAGTAAAAAATTCCCTTTCTTGTTTAGTAAAACTTTCGTTCCCAAGACAAAGGGATGCCCCCTTGTTCTAGATACAGCCCGGGGTATAAATAAATTTTTGGGAGAGATCTATATTGACCATTGTTTTATTAAACTATTTTTTTCCCCCCCCGAACCTTTTTTTTCTCAAAACTAAAAAAACCCCAATCTTGCAAAATTTTCTGGTATTTTTATTTTTTTTTTCCACCCAAAATCCCCCCCCTTTTATTTTTTTTTTTTTGTGGCCCGTTTTTGTACCTTTTCAACTTACAATTTTTTCCTGTGCCGTCCCAAAACTTGTACACAATTTTCCCATAGGGGGTTTAAAACCTTTGACTTGTAAGGGGAGAATAATTTTCATCATGTCCTCTATGCCCCTTTTAATGCACCCCTGACCAATTTCCCTTCAGTGCTGTCTGCACGGGGCGTACTTTTAATTTTATTCCACCAGATCCCAACCTTCTCCATTAACTTTTACCCCCCTTTTTCCCTTTTAAACCATGTGTCATTAAGGTTTTTTCTCCCCATTGTAACTTGCATTTTCTTTTTAAATTCATCAGCCTTTTCCCCTCCCACCCTTATCCAGATCCTTTGTAAAACACATTTCCTCTAGTGTTGTTTTCTTTACAGAGTTTAGTATCACTGCAAAGATCGATTTTACTGTGAAATTCCCTGGTAAGATCTTTTTAAAATATTAGAGGGGGGCCCCAAATCTGACCCTGGGGTACCCCCCTTGACGGGGGATCCATTGAGTAGACCGTTATTACAAATTTGTTTTCTATCGGGCCATTGTTTACCCCCCTTGCACACTTTTTCCCCCAAAGCCCAAAGCATTCCTTTTTATTTCCCAAACCTTTTTAAACCATCGATCAAATCTTTAGAAAAATCTGATATAGAATCCAGGCCTCACCCCGATCCAGCAGCACAAATTCCTCATAGAACTGTGAGTTAGTCAAACAGGACCGACCCTTCAAAACCCATGCTGGAACGGGGGTTATCTTTTATTTTCGTAAACCCGGATGCATTTTTTGAGAAAACCCTTTCAAACATTTCCCTACACAAGGTAAAATTTTTCCCGGCCTAAATTTCCTGACCTTTTTTGACCCCCTTTTTGAATATTGGCCCCACTTTTGCTATGCGCCAACCCTTTTGGGACATCCCCCTTTTTTGCATCAAAATTTTGGGAAGGGGCCTATCTATGACACCCCTTTAACCCCTTAGGACCGTGGGGTATCACCTGGACCTGGGGATTTGTCTATTTTAATCTTTTAAAGGGCCTGCACTTCTTCCGGGGTTAGACAAAAACTTTTAATTGGTTACCTCTCCCTCTTTAAAACAAAACTCACCCTCCTCTTTAAATACATGGAAAAAAAGTATTTAATAGGTGGCTTTTTTCTCACCCCCCCTATGTCTCTGCCTCTGTATTTTTAAAAAGGGCCAACATTTTTTTTTTAAAATTTTTACTATTTTATATTAAAAAAAATTTGGGGTTAGTTTTATTTTTAATACGATATGTCTTTTTCCCTTCCAGCTTTGTTTCCTTTTTCTTTTTTTTTTAACATTTAATTTTTTTCCCCATAGCTTTTACGCCCCCTTCACTGCCCTCCGTTTTTACTAAAACGCTTTTTTTTGTTTTTATGCCTTTTTTTCATCTCTTTGATCCCATTGGGTTTTTTTTCCCTTTTTTTAATTATTTTATTAACATAATATGTACCTCCCCCAAAAAAAAAAAAAAGGGGCCTGGATGTTTTTTAAAAAAAATTCCATTTATTATTTTTCTGCCCTTTTAAACACATTGTCCCAGTCTCGTTTGGGGGTTCCCCAAACGAATAAAATTTTCCCTTTCCAAAATTCAGTGTTTTTGTGGCTCCTTGACAAAAAACTCTATTGAAGAAAACGGAAATTTATTATATTATGGCACTATTTCCAGGGCCCCCCCCCCCCCGAACCTTTATTACTCGTCAGTCTATTAGTCAATATTAATCAAAAGGGCTTTTCCCAGTGGGTTTTTGACCATTTGGGAAAGGGAATTTTCATTATTATTGACAAAAAAACCCGTTTTTTTTTTGAAGCACGGTTTTAGATTTCCCCAAATTGATGCTGGATAGTTAAAATCGCCCCTAATAACCTCAATTTTGATTTGCCGCCTCCTCTTTTGTCTGAGGGTACATTTCCATGGGTTCTGTTATTTTTGGGGGCCCAAGCAAACCCCTTTTTCATTATATTTTTATCCCATTATATTTTCCCCTAATGATTCCCCGTTCATTACTTTCCTATATCTTTCCCCCATGTTGGCTTTAACAGGGTTTACATGGAAAATAAAATCCCCCTTCCGTCTTTAAAAATCCCTTCTTAAAAAGACTGTAACCCCGTAAGTTTAAAACCCCCCAGTCAAGCTCTTGCCCCCATTTCCTTTCCCCATATGTCTATTTTTTCTTTAGCTATTAGAAGCTATTTTTTATTTTTTTGTCAAACCCCGCATTGGTTACAGCAATTTGAGATTTTTCAGTTTTTATTCTTTCTCTCTGATCTTTTTTAAATTTCTACACCCCCCTCCCTCACCCCGATTTATTTCAATTCCCCGTCTCTATCTTCATATCTTCATCTTTATGTGTGTATTACCCTCCCCCCCCCCAGTCCCTATTTTAAAAATTCCCCCAACTTCCCTGCAAATTTTGCCCCCAATACAACCCCCTCCCCATTTAGTGCAGCCCTCCCCAGCATAGAGTCTTTAGCCCAAAACGAAGTCACCCAGTTCTCCAAATCCCAAATCCCTCTTTTTACCCAATTTTTGAGCCATTTTTCACCTCTCTAATTTCCCCCCCCTCTGGGTGCCCTGGGAACAGGGAATTTTTCTGAAAATATTACCTCGGGGGTCCTTGCCCTTAGCTTTTGGCCTAATCCCTGAAATATTTTTTAGGACAAACCCCCCTACCCCTAAATTTGCATTGGGGCCAAAGTGGGCCTGAAAGCGGATTTTCACCCCCCCATCCACAATCTTCAACCCGAACCGCAAGTCGAATCGGGGCCCCCAAAAAACAACAACTGTTTTGACGATCCGGGTTTTTTCAGATGCCCTGCTTTGCCCCTAATAATGGAGTCCCCAACTACTGCACTTGTCTAGCTGCCTCACTCCTATTCCCACTACGAGCAAAAGGGCCCAAAAAAAAGAAATTAAAAAGTCAAAAAGGACAGGGAAATATTCGCCCCAATTAGGGAGCAAAAGGCACCCTGGTGGGGGTAATATTAATTCCCCCAGTAATATTTTTTTTAAGGGGACCCCCAGAATGAGGTAAAAGGGGTCTTTATAAATTTACAATTTTATTTTTAAATTTATAGGTAAAAATTAATAACCCCAATTTGGGGAAACCCCTCAGTGCATATATAAGCCCCCCGATAGTAATAAGAAAATTTCCTAAAGGGAGGGGGGTATTTTCCCCCCTTAGGGACTTATATAGTCCTTCAGTAGGTAGGTAGGTAGGTATATTTGGGTCCCCAGTAGATAGGTTTTATAGGGCCCCCACAGTTTTTAATGTATAGGGCCCCACTATAGGGTAGTAAAAAGGGGCCCCCCTGGAAGGAATTACAAACCCCTTAGTTTAGGGGGTAAAGGGGGGTGCCCCAGAAAAGGAGGTAAAAAAGGCCTATCCCCTAGTTATGGCAGCATGGGCCCCTTCCATTTTTATAGGGAGGGAAACACCCCCCCTTAATTAGTAGTGACGGGGTTCCCCCAGTAAGTAGGGGGAATAGGGCTGCCCCTTTTTAGGCAGTAACAAGGGGCCCCCCCCCAAAAATTAGG